>SNQJ01S0203030.1:0-16706 GCA_010110895.2 Picea sitchensis | reverse complement strand
TCCACCTGTTGCCACGTAAACCGCCGTACTGCCAGCTGTCGATCCACTGTGCTGCCACGTCATCCGATGATGTCACCTGGTGCCACGTCACCCTGCCACTTGTCGGACGCCGATTAGCCCACGTCAATGCTGGCGTCATCCTGCCACGTGTCACCCTGTGAGTGGTGACACATGTCACCTCAACATTGGTCCAACTGTACCCTGAAAACGCCAAATCCGCCTGCCACGTGTCACCTTCCGGTGCTGCCACGTGTCCTCTTCCGATACTGCCACGTCACTGTACGGACCGCCACGTGTCCTCTTCCGATGCTGCCACGTCACTGTACGGACCACCACATGTCGTCTTCTGAAACCGCCATGTGTCCTGTACGGACATGCCACGTCAGCACTGTACAGACTAACACGTGTCTGTACGGACTGTACGGACAGGTACAGTCAGCATCCCAAAATTTTCCCTGTTTGGCTCGGCGGACAGAATGCGATATCTTCCTCATACAGACTCCGTTTGCGATAAAAATTATACCACCGGAATCAGGAATATGAGTCGGACGTCATGGTGTTGGTTTCGTCAGATTCCGAGCACTTTCATTTTTGAGCATTTTTCAAGCCCTATCTGGCTTCTGGATCTGTTTTCAGATCACCCGGGAACGAGTGCAGATGGTGACCCGGGGATTGTGACTGTGTAGGCGGCAGGACCTTGATCCTGTGGTTGAAGATGGATTAGAAAAAAAAGACTCTCAACTCCTGTAACTGAGTGTGGAAGTTTGGAAAAAGGGACTATATATGGTTGTGGGGCCCACAATGCCACCTCATTTGTACCTGCTACTATAGTGAATTGACGAGAGGATTTGGAGGAGTTTCAAATATTATGGGAGTTTGAGCCGACCGATCCAGGATTTGCAAGAGTCAGATTAGTGGTCCCATCCTCCTGCATAGTAGATAATTTCTATTTTTGGGTAGGGGTCGTACGGATGGTCGTACTAGGGTATTTTTTAGGGGTGGGCCCACTAATGTCTGGGAGAAGGAAGGATATTCGTGATGACAAGCACGGTTACAAATTCATCTCCCACGCATAATGTGTGGTTGTGCTGGACACAGCTGCGCATAGGGGCACGTTGGTGGGAAAAACAGGCGTGCATTGGATGTGCGCCTGTTGGAATTACAGCTGCGCACTGTGCGCAGTTGTTGCTCAGACAGCTGCGCATTAATGTGCAGCTGTGTAGATAAAAGGTGTGCATGGATGCGCACCTGTGGGTGTGGTAGTTGCGCATTAATGCGCAGTTGTTTCTCTGACATCTACACATTGATGCACATATGTACGAAGAACAAACACGCATATGTGCTTGCTTATGGGGGTGAAAGTCGTGCACTGGAGGCGAAGCTAGGGGTTTTTTTGAAAGTTTGAATTTTTTGATATTTTTGTTGAATGATGAGTGTTGACCAAGGGTTACTGTGTGAATGCAGGTCATCATTTTATCACGCCAGTCCACTGGAGGGAGTGGGACTTGGAGAACCTTTGGGAGGTGGTGAGAGAGGAGCTTGGTGTTCGGAGACTCTTGACAGCTTGTGGGCTACTCAAGTTCTTTGACTGCCCACTGATACGGTCGCAGAAGTACCTTCTTCAGTATCTGATATCGATGTAGAGAATTGATGTGTAGTTCTTCATTGTGCGGGGGCAGCAGCTAACATTCTCAGTTGTGGAGGACGTGTATTTTTTATGGGGCTCCCCTTTCAAGGAATGGCCCTGCCTGTTGACCTCCAGTTATCGAGGGATGTTCGGTTGATAGACGTGGCACGGGATTATTTTATGGGACTGAACCCGATGTCAGGGTCAGTTTTTCGTGTTGAGGCGATGGATGTGATCTTGCATCAGTGCATCGCGTTCATGATTGTGAGGATCTACGGATCCTTAGCTACTCAGCGGATCATTGGTGGTCAGTTGAGGATTATGTAGAGGGTCCTTGATGGGGACTTTTTCACTTGGGGCTTGATGTTACATGACAGGATGATAGGGAAAATTCACCGGTGTCGGACCACCGACTCCGGTGATTTTGCATTTGGATCTATCATGGTGGCATGGTTTTGGAGAGGGTGCCCATGCTGTGCCTGAGGGTTTTGTTGTCGCCTGCAGGGCTGCGGGAGCCACGACTAATGCAGTGGGCTCATATTTTGGCCTGACATGGAGGGGGAGAGGGTGGCCACTATTTTACAACCACGTTGGCACGTGTGTGGCATCACATGCCACAGATCATACTCAGATTCCCATATGGTGGGATGGATTTCCGGCATGACCCGGACATGGAGCTACCTCCTGGAGAGGTCTGGGACCAGTGAGGTATGTTGGTGTACTTATGTTTTGTTATTTTGATAGTGTAGCATATGTTTATATGTATATGGATGTTGATTCTATATTTGTTTTTGTTTGCAGATGTGGGGCCTCGAGGCCGAGATGGTTGGAGAGTCGGCTCATCAGTGGCCAGTGAGACCATCGTGGGTAGGAGAGAAAAATCAGAGGGATGATGTTGGTGTGAGGCCAGTAGATGAGCCGAGGGCCAGCCAGAGGTGCAGGTTTGATTATCCAAGTGCGGGGCCATCGCATGCACCGCGGGCAAAGTCTGGCGAGGGTATGGATGATCTCTGACATCGATTGGAGGTGGTGTTGCAGGGTATGTCGGAGGGCATGTGGTCCCACATTCAAGATGATAGAGTCCTGGAGCAGTGTGTGGGTGTTCCGGGAGAGTGGCAGACCTTGATCTACCAGGTAGTTGTAACGGGAGCAGCGATGACTGGTCGAATGGCCCCTGGACCTGGAGGACCCCCAGCTGGTGGGGAGCCTCTTGTTGATAGAGGACCTAGTATGGGAGACCTAGTGTCGATTCTACATTTTTGTATTTATATAAGCATGCGATCCTATTTTGTATAGGGTATTTTGATACCCACTTTGTACCTATAGGGGTGAGGGCACTCACTCGCCTACGGGCGATGTATATGTTGTAGTTTTTGTAAACATTTATGATACATTTGATCAATATATATATATATATATATATATATATATATATGGATATACATTTTTGGGATCTATGTAATGTTTACATGCGTTTGATACTTTGTGATGGTTTATGGTGTTTGATCTATATGTTGTGACCAATGTTTGATGATTTATGTATGTATGATGATGTCTTGATGTGATAAATGCCAATCTAACACTAGGTTAGCCATGTTATCTTCTATTTGATTGAATTGTCATGGAATAAGTGTAAATTTAATTGAATCAAAGTTTCGATATAAGAGTCTAACTTGTAGGTATTTGTGAAAGAGGCAAGGATCGCGAACACAGTATACATTGTTGAGCTACAGGACGACAAGCTGGGAATCTAATAATACGCTAAGGTGACAAATGCAGTGGTGACTGGCCTCTGTGAGGAGACCAATAATGGTTGCATATTCGGCTTGGTTGTTGGTGGTTGAGCCCAAACATATGTCATTGGAGTGGAGCAATTCATGTGAGGGGGTGTAGAGGGCCCAAGCGACCAAAGCGAGATTCTGTGTCCAGCGGCTAGCTCCGTCAGCATAATTCATGTGGTAGGCCAAAGGAGGATGCATCTATCAATAACACGGATGGTAGATCAGACATGAAGAGTGGAGGGAAAAAAAGAAGACTAAAAACTCTACAAATGTGTACAAAGAAAAATCCTAGTGTAGAATGACTACATTCAAGAGTAAAACTTATTTAAGTACAACCTATTGACGGGTTCTTTGAGAAGATAGCCTTCTGGAGGGACCAAAATGTATGTGCCTTTAGTGAGGCAGTGTTGTACAATGTAGGTTCCATGCCATAATGACTCGAATTTCCCATGATCGAGAGTATCGTGAGCGATATTGTAGGCTAGGATGAGATCTCCTTCATTAAATGAGCAAAGGTTGACATGGCAGTCAAAGGTAGCTTTGGACCATTTTTTAGTTGCCTCATTGTTTTTTAATGAAGACCAACGATCTTCATCTAGCGTCTCTAAGGTCACCAAGCGTTACTCCATTGGAGCAGTGTCAGGTAATAGCTCGATGGCGGTGCGCAACGTGGGAATTCTGCACTTGATGGGGAGGGTGGCTTTGATCCCATGGACAAGATGAAACGGTGTAAAATCGGTGGCGGTTTTGACTGTCGTGTGATAATCCCATAATGTTGAAAACAACATATGATGCCAGTTGGTCTTATGTTGGTTGATGGTACGTTGTAGCATGCTTTTGAGGACTTTGTTGATAGCCTCGACCTGTCCGTTGAACTGAGGGTAGTATGGGGAGGCAAACTCATGGGAGAAGCCTTGCTTTGAGGAGAGTTCTTCGAAGATCTCATTCTCAAAGTGTTTACCGTGATCAGATACTAACTGGAGTGGAACTCCGAAATAGGTAATGGCGTGGATAAAGAAAAAATGTATTGTTGTGTCAATGGTATTGTTGAAGGTAGGCATGGCTTCGGCCCATTTGGTAAAGTAATCGACTTCCACGACTATGTACTTGTGTCCATTACTATATGGAGGGTTGCAAGTCATGAAGTCTATGCCTCATTTGTAGATGGGGTCGTCGGTGATGACCGGATGTAGAAGAGCGGGTGGTGTTCATGCTTTGTTTGCATAAAGCTGGCATTTGTCGCATCACTTGACAGTGTGGATGCAGTGATGAAACGGTGTGGGCTAGAATTATCCTGCGCGAATGATTTTTTGGGCAGTGGACATATCAGAGAGGTGGTCGCCGCAAGCACCGCTATGGAAATCATTTAAGACTATGTCTACTTCGTCGATGGTCAAACATCGGTGGAGTATGGTGTCGACCCCACGTTGATACAAAACGTCGTCGATGAGGAGGTACCCAGGGGCCTAATGGTGAATGCATCGATGATCATCTTGAGAGAGATGAGATCCAAACTTTTGTGTCTGAAGATAGATGAGAAGGTCGTCATCCGAAGGGATGTAAAAGAGGTGTTCGTCAGGAAAATCTGTATTGACGGGTGAACCTTTAACGTCTGAGGGAAATGTCATGATGAGTTCGATGAGAACAAGTGATTTCTTGCTTTTGGGATTTGAGAACTCTAGGTCATATTCCTAAAGGATGATGATCCATCAGGAAAATTTGCCATTAATCTGTCGTCGACTAAGCAAGTACTTCATGGGGTTGGAATCTTCCACGAATTTGGTAGTGCGAAGAAATATATAGTGACGCGGTTTCTGGACTGCGAGGAAAACTACGATGGCGAGTTTCTCCTCATGATTATATTTCAGGGGTGGTCCTGAAATATTTTTACTGATGTAGTAAATAACATGCTCGTGGTCATCATCCCCTAGTTGGACGAGAACTCCTGCTACTGAGACGGTTGAGGCTGATAAGTAGAGGATGTAATTGCGATCATAGTCGGGAGGACTAATCAAAGGGGCATTGGATAGCACTTCTTTTGAATCATCAAAAGTGGTTTGGGCATGTTCATCCCATCGAAATGGGATATCATGACACAATAAGCGAAGGAAACCATGCGCGCAAGTGGCGTAATCTGGGACAAAGCATCGTAAAAAGTTGGCTTTGCCTTGTAGGCTCTGCAGTTGGTGCAAATTCCTAGGTGGTGGAATTTATGTGATGGCTTGGACCTTTAGAGGGTCTACTATGATGTCGTGTTGGGAAACTATGAACCCAAGGAGGTGTCTGGTGGTGACGCAAAATAGACAGTTGAGGGGGTTCAAGCGGATATTGTATTGGTGACATCATTGAAAGACAACTCGTAAATCATCTAAATGTTGAGTTTGTGTCTTGGATCGAGCAGTGAGGTCGTCCACGTAAGAAAGGATGATGCAAGCAAGATCATGGAAAACATAATTCATGGCCCGTTGGAACGTAGCACCTACATTTTTTAGTCCAAAAGGCATGACGCGATAAGAAAAAGTACCCCATGGGGTGGTAAATGCATTTTTATATTGATCTGTTGGATGGATTTGGATTTGATTGTAGCCAGAGAACCCATCCATAAAGGACAAGGCCTCGTGGTCGGCACAGTCATCGATAATTTGGTCAATGAAAGGGGTTGGGAAGTTGTCTTTGGGACAAGCATGATTGAGATCATGGAAGTTGGTGCAGATGCGAATAGTGCCTTGTTTTTTGTTAACACGGATGGGGTTAGAGACCCATGAGGTATACGCATTGGGGTATATGAACCTTACAGTGTGTAATTTGTCAATTTCAGCTTTTATATTCGTTGCTTTGGATGGGTGAAGTGGGTGTTTCTTTTGACGGACTAGGGCGACATCGGGAAATGTGTCAATGCAATGTTCGACTACATAAGGATCAAGGTCGGGCATCTCCGTATATGACTAGGAAAAAATATCTCGGTATTCCTGAAAGAGAGCTTTGTAAGATGATAGTTCCTGAGGGGAGCATGCAGCGCCAATGGTGATTTCCTCGATGATTCCCGGTTTGATGGAAATGTTCATTTTGACAGTGGGGGAAATATTGGCCATGTTGCCTTCTTCAAAAGCACTGGGGGTAGGGATAGGGTTGTTGAACCAGTCTATATGCCCTAATGGAATAAAATCCTTGGTTTAGATTTCACATATGGAGGCTTGGATAGGAGGTTCAAAGGCTTCTTGTGAGATAAAAAGTGCTCTGTGATGGAGCGCATTCCATGGGCAATTGGGGGTAGTGAGTTCGTCCAAGATATCTTCGTCGCAGTTGAAAATGCAAGAATATAGGGGATCCGGAGAGGTAACGGGGGTGACTGTCATCATGTGATTGTCTTCAAGTGGTGAAGACGTAGAAGGGGTATCGCAACTATGGTGTAATGGCTCGCTTGACATAAACCAAATTTCCAGACACTGCAGGTTGTAAACTGCGATAGGGGGTAAAATTTCATGGGGGAAATGAACCAGAGAATTGGGAGAATTTGGGGGAACATCCTCATATAGTCTATCCATGAACCATGGAGGGGTGGTAAGTGACTCAGGTTCAGGGGAGGTGATGTGAACAATATCTGGAGAAGGGATAGGGGGAATCACTTGCATCACAGGAGGTGAGGTGGTGGAAGGATTTTGAATAAGGGTTATTTAACGATGCATGCATTCAATGATCAAAGGACACTGGTACGTGAAATAAGCAAGTGATTCATAAAGAGAGTAAGGTCATCTCATTCGTTCAGTGACTAAGGTCGAGACATAATGGATGTTGGTGACATGGGTACCCGAAGGTGTTGATGGAGAGGGCTCTTGCTGAAAGGTTTGGCGTACCACCGTCAGTGTCTGTCGAAACTGAGGTAGCGCAGGGAAATGATGAGTGTAGTGGCCATACTCTGAACAGAGGGCACACATGAATTTGGTTCACAGCCCTTTACTTCCTATAGTAGTGGACGTTTTGGTAGTACTAGGTGTGCTTGGTGGAGCAGTGAGCGGTGTGGTTGCTCGAGGGAGTTGAATCAGATTGTGTAATTTAGGAAGAGAAGGACATATATTAGTGGGTTTTCCTTCTCTTTCACAGAGTGCGCAAGGTGGTTAAACTCAGGGAGGAAATGGAGCGGTGGGCTCTTTCTTCTTTCTCCTGCCTCCAGCCGTAGCCATGGTGCTGGCGATTAGGGGTGAGGGTGGTGTGGCCAGATTTAGTACTAGAATATGCATCAGGATTCCCTCTGACTAAGGAGGGAGGGATGGTTGAGGAACCATCGCGGGAGGGTGTAGATACCATACAGGGATGGCGAGCACCATGTTAGGAAGGGTAAGCGTTGTGACTACCTGAAATGATTGTGTACTCTCGGTGGGGGGTAGAAGAAGGGGATTTGAGTGATGGCTAGGGGAATTGTCTCCCAAACCAGGATTTTCCCCCTGGGGGAGGGTGAAACTGGGGTTAAGTGGTGTGGTAGGGTTCTCAGGTAATGCCTGAGGTAAATTTTCTTCAACTGGTGGAACATCGAGAGGTGGAGAAGCCTCAGTGGGAGGAATGGTATCTCTGGTTTCAGTTCCATTAGAAGATATGACACACACTTGTGTTGAGGGGTGTATGAGAGGTGGTGCTCCATGGTATGCCCCCAGCAAGGATGGGTCCTTGAAAATTCTGGGGCCCATATACATTAGTGGATATGCATCGTAACTAGTGCGGACAAGAGGCACAATGTTATTGATGTTGGCAGACTGGTTAGGCTCATAATATGAAACTTGGTCGATGGCGATGATTTTCCCATTGTGGGGGAACATCATCGTTCGAAACACAGAAGAGGCCACTTCCTTCATAGCGTACATGTAGCTATGTCCAAACAAGTTGTTGTAATCGAGCGAGGCATAGATAACCTCAATGTCGATACGGATGGTTTTTCCCCCAAATTCCATGGGGACATTTTGAAAGAGCCCTTCAAGGGAGGATGGTCAACCATCATAAGCTCTTAAAGTGATGGCGGATGGTGCTAGCTCAAGGGATCCAAGTTTCTGCCATACAGTTTTGGACATGATGCATGTGGATGCACCTTCATCAATGATACATCGATGAATCGTGATGTTTTGAATATTGACTGGTATCTAGAAATCTACCAAAGTGGGGAGACGAGGTTCCCCACTATATAGATCAAATGTGATGAGTCTAGTATTAGCTAGGTTGACTGCCCCCAACAAAGAAAACAAGGATTTTCGTTGAGTGGGACAATTTTGGAGGACCTCCAATACTGACATGGTTGTAGGGGACCGTGCCAAGTCATCGACCAAACTATAATTATGTGTCGCCCTAGCCTGAGGGTTGTTGACATTCCGTTGTAAGGGAATGTGAGGGATACAAATGGAGGGATCAATGTTATGGTGTGGACTCATCATGGGTTGTCTAGTTGTTGTTGGAGCTTCTTCCGAAGTGGTGGGAGTAGATTCAGGGGGGTGCGTTGTATTGACGACTGCGTGTTTGCAGAAGAATTTCTTCTTCACTAGTGAGGAGGATATTGCAATCCGTTGGATTTCTAGGGTTTTGATACTATCCCATTTGTGGTGGGGCAAGATGTATGTCTTGTTGGGTACTCATCACACCTTGGTGTGGAATGGGGTTTTTCAACACGACCGGGGGTGGTTGTTGTAAATACTGTTGTGGGGCCTGTTGAGGGGTAGGCGGTGCTGGAGGACGTGGCGCGTTCAGGGAGTCTTTCATCCATTTGAATTAGGAAATTTGGGGGCAATGGTGAGTATAATGACCATTCTCACCGCAAAGAGCACAAGGGAAGTTCATCCAAAGGTTGTTGTTGTTATTCCTCCCTTGGCGTTTATTGTTATTGTCCCCTTGGGGGTTCTGGTTACCCTGATTCTGGTTGCCCCAGCAGGTTGGTTTTGTTGGGGGTTATTTCCTCCTAGTCTTGGGTTATTATTTTTTCAGTTTTTTCCTTTCTTCTTGGCATTATTCGACTAATGGGCCGGATTTTCCATATTGAACTGTTCAAAAGTATGAAATTTTTGAATGGGAGAGGGCTGAACAAAGTTGACATCGGCGTGTGGTTGTCCATGTGGAGGAGAAACCGGTTATGGAGGGCCAAGAAATGGGAAATACAGATTGTTTGTGGCAATGATCCGTAGGGCACATAGGAAGGTGGAGCACTTTCACTTGTGCCCAGGTTATATGTTGAGGTAGAGAGGGAACCAGAACTTGTTTGAGAGGTCGGGCGCATCATGGGTGTCGGCAAGGGCCCACTCATGGGTGGAGGGGGGGTAACAGGATACGGTTGTTGGTAAGGAGGAGGAGGATAATAAGATGGCCCTCCATATCTCGGTGGATATTGGGGTGTACCATACATAGATGGACGTTGGATGTATGGGTTGTGGTGTGTTGTAGATTTTGTTTGCATGGGAGAACAAAGAAAACAAATGCTCGTGTCCTAAAAATACCTATCGTCCTTCCTCTCAAATAGCACTGGACCTTCCAAGAGCACTCAACAATGGGGTCTAAAGCCACTGGAAGAGGAACTAGTGAAGGATTAAAAAATTAGTTATAATGAGGAGAAGAGGGTGCATATCCCGAAAGAGCTGGCAATATTTCCCAATAGCCACACAAAATATGATCAAGGTGCAATTGCAACCCACAATTGCCACCTGGGTAGATGTCCTAAATTTGGCCACTAGGTACCTCGGTCAAAGTGTGGCATTTAGATTTTCAACCTCAGAAATCGGTCACGGGCTGGATCCCTTCCAAGATTTGGGTGACTCAAGGGGGGATGCACAGAACAACTAGACCTCGGCCTTCAACGTTTCACAAGTATCTACATGCCTTATGGTGTTAGAAACACTTGACTTGGAGGATTTAAAAGTTCCCTATTTTTCAACTTCTAATGTTTGAAAATGTGAGAACCAGATAACGAGGGGTTATTTGGATGCCTACCCCCGAGATCCTACCTAGACTAAAAAAATTCTTTTGGCACCTCCTATGGAGGAAAACTTAGTGATTTTTAGAAAAGATTTAGATGTGGTAGACTGAGATATTGGGGGTGTGAACCAATCTTGTTTGAATTAAGTGGGTGTGGATAATTTCTTCAAGAAATAGTGGGATGTTTCGGAATTCCTTTGGAGAAGACCTTCTTCAACCTCCACAATTCAAGATGAAATTATGTGAGTGAGGAGTGACTTTGTGTGTGAGCAAGTGATAAAATGTGTCAAATTTTAATAAGTTAGGTGTGAATTTGCCTCATGTGAACTTCCTGTGTTCCTTACAAATCTTGGTTACCTATCTTACTAGATGTCATTGGTACAACCTTGTGAAAATTTTAAAATCCCTAAATAAATAGCATGTGGACATATGGGTCCTTACCAATCTTTTAAACTTCCTAATGTTGTTTACAGTAAGAAAGCTTTGAAAAACTATCCTAGATTGCAAGCATGTGGGCATGTATGGGCCCATTACTTTGATCTTTAAACTCTCCTACTGATGTAAACTAAGAAATCAATTTCAAGAAACTATCCTAAGTTTGCAACATGTGGGCATGTATGGGCGCTTACAAATTTTAAGATGATTTCAAAAAGAAACTAACAAGAGCCCTAGGGGGGCTTTTGTCGTCTCCTAAAGATTTTGTTAATGGAGATGAAATGTCCCCTTAACCACCTTTATGATTCTCAAGATTGCTCTATGGTAAGAGAGAAGATCATACTCAATGATTAAAGTTGATTTATGGTCCCAATGCAAGTGTTTTTATATGTGATAGCAAAGAATCTCATCTTAATTTTTACAATCAAAATAAGCCATCCATGTAGCAACCAAAACAAAAGAGGAGAAATATGGTTCTTTTTACCCCCCTAAGTGCCTATGTTTGACTAACCTTTCATGTGGGAAAGGAATCTAAGTGGAGTGCATTTACAAATTGCATGAAAGAAATATTTTAAAGGCTAGGGGCCTTCAAATCATCACAAAAACTCTTACAATTTTAAAACTCTGGAAATGTGCACGGGTTACTATTAAGACAGAGGCACAGTAGGCGCACAATGTGTATTATGCGCAGAGAACAGAAGTAGTTTGGGTGCACAATGTGTATTATGCACAAAGAACAGAAGTAGTTTGGGTGCACAATGCATAGAGCAAAGAAGCCTTTTGGGTGCACAGTGCGTTGAGTGCACGTCTGTGGGCTAAAATACCCATGCATGTTCTGATACGCATCGGGGGGTGGGGATTTAGGTTAAATTATCCTCCTCCAGCTCCAAACTTGGCTCTTGGCAGGTAAGGCTAGGCCGGTTTTGGTACCTGCAAGACAAATGGGTCAAAAAGAAGTGCTCTCAAAGCCCAAATAGGGTGGAAATTGATACCTATCCCCAATATGGTCACCAATTTGTTGTGTTTGTTTCGTCACTTGGGTGAACAAAACAAGGGCATTTGCATGTCTAGTTGGGCCTACTAGACAAGACAGAGGTTAGTGCATGAGTTAAACAATCCAAGCACATGAAGTAAACAAATAAACAAACTAAAAACAACTAAGGAAATAAAACTAGAATGCATAAGAAACTTTGAACCAAAAACAATCAACCAATGACCAAGATTATGCCACCAATGGATAACTATATTAGTTGGAAAAACACCGTAGAGAAATGAGGACTTATGAGTCCCCTCTTCCTCCTTGGGAGGGATCTTGAGTTCCCTAATGGAGAGATCTTCTTACAATGGTAGAAAAGAAAGAAAATGATGAAGAAATCAATGCATATTCCCTCAAGAGATGAGAGGAATGGCCTATTGGAATGTTGCTAGAATGCTCCAAGGAGAAAAGAGGATTCTCAAGGGAGGATTGAGGCAGCATGACAATACTATGAAATTCTTAATGCACCCATGGCCTCCATTTATAGCATGTCTTCAAGGCAATATTCAACTGGTTCTTGGTATGAACAAGGGGCCCTTTAGAGAACCCTTTGGTTCTTGACCATGCCCCCATGCAAATTCAGCTCAGATTTGAAGGTCAAATCAAGTTGGGAGTTGGTCCATAAGTGGTTGTGGGGTCAGCAAGAACCATAAATGTGTCATTCATAGGAGTGCACGGCTTTTCTCATACACGGTCGCGCATATGGCGCATTGTGCGCTCTACAGGATTCGTTGTCCCGCGCATTGTGTGTGCGCTTCCTCTAGTGAGTTAGCACATGTCAATTTTTTGCCCAGTTGTATAGTTTTTTCCTCTTGGAAATGCATTTTGGTGCTACAGGTGAACTAATAGTTGTTTGGCATTGTTGTATTTTTGTAATCATTTGTGTGCAGTGTTGCGGACGAAATTTCAGTGATAACACCCCACCTATGACAAGGAAATGGATTCCATTGTATAAGCGTATTGTCAATGGAAACATTACATTCTGGGGACATAGACAATCATACACAGTGATCACAAGCCTCTGTAGTTCATACAGACACAAGACAAATTGCAGAACGACTGCCATCAGAAGTGGTCCACCTACCTGCAGCAGTTCCATCTCAACATCAAGTATAATACATGTATCTCAAATAGTGTCGTTGACTGCCTCAGTTGGCCTCCTGTGGTTGCACTTACCACTGTGCTCCATTCCTGTGGACATGAAACATTGGAGTGGCCCAAAGTTTACCGACAAGATCCGGACTTCGCCACCACATATCAGCTCTTGGGAAAAGGCGCCACTGTCACTGATTTTCACATTCAGGATGGACTCTTATGCTACCTAGGCCATCTCTCTGTTCCTACAAGTGAGCATGCAAAGCTGATTTGAGAAGCCCACTATAGTCGGGTGGCAAGACATTTTGGTGTAGAGAAAACTGTGGTCATCCTTTAGAAACATTTTTATTGGCCAAAACTTTGACTGGACATCAGCAAGTATATCAGATCTTGCACTGTCTGCGCCATTTCCAAGCCGACCATCAAGAAGCAAGGCTTATACACCCCTCTTCCTATTCCTAAGAAGTCGTGGGAGTCCATCTCCATGGATTACATGTCTGGTTTGTCATCCACCAGGCATAGAAATGAATGTGTGTTTGTGGTCGTTGATCAGTTTTCAAAGATGGCCATCCTCACAGCCTGTAAGAAGACTGTCATAGAGGTTGATACTTCCAAGCTCTTCTTGGAACATTTTTGGGTTCACTTTGGGATACCACAAACCATCATATCTAACTGAGACATCAAGTTCCTCAGCACCTTTTGGTTCAGTCTCTGGTCTCTATTGGACACCAAGCTCACAAAATCCACTTCTTTCCACCCCCAAACTGATGGCCAAACCGAGGTCGTCAATCGGATGACTGTGCACATCATGCGCATGTACAATTCTAAGAATCCTCATACATGGGACGAGAGTCTCCCATATGTCCAACACAATTACAAAAGGGCTCTCCATAGTTCCACTGGTCATAGCCCATTTCAGGTGGGTTTGGGATTCCAACCCTTGGGACCCATTAATGATGCACTTCCTCTTGCCACCGCACAGACAAACTCTTCCCCTGATCATTCTGTGATCAACAAAGCCACCATATTCATTGAAGGGATTTAGCACATCTGCCAACAGGTCTAGGAGATTTTTCAGAAATCCAATGCTAAGTACAAGCAGTGCCACGATAAACACAGGGTACCACACCAATTTTAGTTTGGTGACAAAGTCTGGTTAGATTTGTAGAAGGAGCATATCATCGGGCCCCATCGGAGGCTTCAGCCACTTCGTTATGGGCCTTACACTATCACCAAGGTTGTGGGTAGCAATTATTTTGAGCTTAACACTCCACCCTTCCTTGGTCTACATCCAATATTCATTGTGGACCTCCTTCAGCCATATTTTCCACCATTATTGGACACCTCTAAGATCTTCGAACAGTTGACACCAACAGAGCTCAACCCTGACTACATGGAACAAGAGTCCACAAATCAGATAGTGGAAACATAGGTCAAGGGCACTCGCGAGTAGTAAATCCAGCTTTATCGAGTTGTCAAGGCAGGGAAACTCCTACACCAAGGCAAGTGACTCACCCGGGGCCAAATCCAGCAGAATCTTCCTCACCTGATGGGGGAACTCAACGCAGTGGAGACCATTTCTTTCTAAGGGGGGAGGATTGATTCAGATGGATATTGGTGGCCACCCACCTATTCCAACTGGCTCCTTGTGTCCATTTTTGTTCAGCACGTCTTTTTGTACTACTTTATAATTGTGATTTCTACACTTCTAGGGATGTCTGAAGCCTCACACATTATCCAAGTGGATATGGGTGGCCTATCACCTAATCCAACTGGCCTATTTTGTATTTTTTCATGTGGCCTCTCACCTAATCCAACTAGCCTATCTTATTGTACTTTCAAGACTGTTTTGGGGCCCTAAACATTGTTTTTTGGCTCACCACAATTAGACTATAGACGAAGTCAAAGTCTAACAACGGATTGTGTATTTCTCTAAAATAAATTTCCAATGGGCTATCATGCACCTAAAACGGAGGTTGTATGCAAAATTTATGACCCTAGGAAGTTGAGGTACCAAATTACACCAAGTTACCCATAGGGCCCACATGACTTTTGGCGTTTCACCTTCTATGGTTATGTTTTTGGATGTCTAGGGTTTTTGCATTCATGAGTAATATGAAAAGGGCCTATGGAGCCTCATTGTAATCCATTATGCTTAGACGGATGCATGTATCATCCACATCTCTTCTCATAGATAGCTACCACCATTCAAACAAGTTTTAGTTCTGCATTTTTACAGTTTCAACCTATTTCATTATTTAATAGAAGATATTGTTCATTGAATATTTGTGGTATTCTTCCTATCTCTGTGTTTATGGTATTCAGTCTATAATCAGTTTGTTCCACTCCTAAATTTGTATCATATGATTTGGATGCCCATGCATATTACTTAGTGATCAAGGAACACACTTCCTGAATAAAACAATTGCAGCATTGAATAAGGAATTTTAAATTCCTCATCAGAAGAGTACCATGTACCATCCTCAGGCCAATGGGATAGTAGAAATGTTTAGTAAAATACTGGATAATTACTTGAAAAATATCTGCAACATAGGCAGAGATGATTGGGACTTAAGAGTTCTTGCAGTTTTATGGGCCTACAAGACTACAAGCAAAAAGTTGAAAGGGTAGACACCTTTCAGGTTGGTCTATGGGAAAGAAGAAATGATGCCAATGGATTTTATTCTACCTATCCTACGCATTGTAGCGATTACTGATATTTAAAACTCTGGTACAATAAAGGAGCGATTATCACAGTTGGTACAACTTGAGGAAGATTGGTTTGTCGCAGGATTCCATCAACAAGTTTAGAAGGAAAGAGAGAAGGAATGACATGATAGACACATTAAACATAAAAAGTTTCAAGTAGGGGACTTAGTATTACTCTATCATAGTAAGTTTATGCAACATCCAGGAAAGTTTTGAATGCATTGTTTAGGACACTATATGATTCAACATGTGATGGAGGCAGGTGTTGTGCAGTTGAAAACCTTGAATAGATAAGTCCTTGGAGGAATGGTGAATGGAAGTGGGTTGAAGCTCTATAGAGACAGCCAACCATCTACGCAGTAATCTGAGTTGTGACAAACCACATGTATCATAGCAAATGTACAATAGTAGGGAGGTCAAACACATATAAAAAGAAGAAAAAGGAAGAAAAACAAATACGAAGTAGAATAAGGAAGAAAGAAAAATAAATAAAAAGGGAAACAAGAATAAGTATCATACAAAGAAAGGACATCTCACATAGATCAAGGAAACAAAGTAAAGCCATCTCAGTGTGCACAAAAGCCTAGTATGGGAGAAGACCGTTAAGGGCATTAAAGCACATAAACGACAATTAAAAAGCCATAAATCATAATATGTACTGGAGATGCGTAGTCATAAATAACAAACGTTGAAGTGGATCTAGTGGTCCACTTCATGAGAACATCATGAATACAAAACATATTTCCATAATAAATAATAATTTATTTACTATTCACAAATGTTCTTCGGATAATCCACAGTTTGTATCATTTCGTCGTCAATGTTTCGAATCCGAATCAGGATTCATCATCAGGACTAATCGTCAAGTTAGAGCTAGCTGATCGTCACCAATTAATATTATAAATGCAGGACAATTGAAAGTTATTTTAATAGAGTCGGCTGTCTTTATTTTCAGAAAATAATTTAATATTAATGGGATTTAATATTAATGGAATTATATTTATTTGTTTAGGGTTTTGGTTAATTTGTTAGGTTTTACTCTTTCTTAGTTATTTTCTTTAGTTATTAATTTGTTATTTGG
>SNQJ01S0203029.1:0-16683 GCA_010110895.2 Picea sitchensis | reverse complement strand
TGGAGGGAGAATTCCAGCTAGAACCTCAATCCGTACTAGACAGGAAGGAAACCCCACTTAGGAACTGAACCATTGCACAGGTCAAGGTGCAGTGGAAACACTTTGGCCCAGATGAGGCTACGTGGGAAATGGAGGATGCCATGAGACATGCATATCCATTTTGTTCACTTATATATATACAAAGAATGATGACAGTTAGAACATTGAGGACGATGTTCCTTTAAGGGGGAGGGAATTGTAACACCCCGTTTCCCCCAGTTTGTAAATATAGTTATAATGGCCAAAATACTATGGAAAACTCAATATGTGTGAATGGTTGATTTGATGGACCTTTGTATAAAAGGTCAATGAATGTAAATTTTGTTATTTACTAGAAAAAAGGATAAGTGTTGCATGAATGTTGGAAGGGGGGAGGGGTGTACTAAGAAATACCACATATGTTATGAAAATAGATGGTGAATGGGACCAAGAATGGTTTCATTAACCTTCACCAAACTAGTACCTTACTAGATTTAAATTTCTCAGGGCCATAACAGTCCTCTAACCCAGAAATGAATTACAGTCAGGCTGGTAGGTGGGAAGATCTCCTCAAGAGTTAATTATGGGATGGGGTAGAGAACCCATATGTAAGGCTTCCAAAACTGGACACAGACTAGGAATTTGAGCCACACACAACCTTGTTGAGACAAGCAAGAAAGAAAGGCATTATGGGAAAAGGGAAGACCCACGAAGAGTGCAGGGAGGAGAAGATAAGCTCTCGGTTTCAAGGAAGAACGAAGAGATAAGTGTTCTGGTTGCAGAAAATGGATGAGAAGGTTATGACACAAGCTAATAAATGAGGTCGGTCCTCCTTGCTTGGTATCATGTAAACCATTTCCAAGATCCCGCAGAAGAAGGAGAGTAACCTTTGTCCCTATCTATTTATGTGTCGAAAGAAGAGATTCAATCTCAAAAGCATCATGGTCTAGCTTGGGGGTGGCTAGTGGTAAATATGTTAGGAGTGACTGAGCCTATCATTGGGTGGAAACGTGCACCCTTTCCAACAGTCTCTTCATGTTATCTAGTTCTGATAAGTGTTTTCATACTCTATGCATTGAATTGGGGATTAATGGTTGCATGCATGTATTTACATATATATAATGGTTTTTGTATTGAATGATCAAGTGATGTATATGTATTCATCCCATTGAGGACTAATTCTTTCGCTTGATTTTCCATAAGCTCTAATTTAACCCTCGAAGGTGTTTTTCCTCAGGAAGTTACCTCACTGTTTCGGAGTTGGAGAAAGCCTCTTGGAACTGTTACTATCTCGGTAGTTCCATGATTTAAACCCACCTTGTTTCAAAACTTAAAGTTTTGTGGGTTATGAAGGAACTTCCTTCAAACCAGTAGCCTGAGAGACCTTAAAATCGCACCCACGGCCTTAACCAAAACTTAGCTAAGAGTAGAGCTCATATCCCGAGAATCATCAGAAGGTCCATGTGGCCTGGGTCTAGGAACCCTACACTGAGCCTGAAAGGAGCTATCTCTTGATGGTTTCAGAGTTTCAGGAGATCGAAGCCCTGAGATGTCAAACTTCACGATAGTCAATTTTTCCCAAATTCCCGGAGTAACAAGATTCGTAGAGGAGTCAAGAACCTGACAGAAGATATGAATGTGAGTCACTCATTGGGAGGAAAACCTATCTCAGTCATCAGATCGACTTAAATATCCACTGGAGTTAATGGATCAGACACCAGGTGTTTGATTAGATCGATGGTTGGGAATAATTGTGGAGCGCGAAGGAGAAATTAACAGACGTGCTAGTTCATGGTCTGCAATCAACCAATGACATTGATCTTGTCGAGGTGGAGGATCAACGACCATGATTAAAAAGAGTTGGGAAAACACTTTTCAGATTGCGGAGATTGAAATCTTAGATAAAGAGCAAGCACCTTAGGGTTCTGCAATCGCTGTGAACCATCGATCTGTGAACAAATTAGTATTGGCCAGATATCGACCATGAGATCTAAGGGATGTTGAAACATGATCAGAATGGAGCGATAAGACATAGTGATTCCATCCATGGTGACGTGGATTTAAGCTTGATGAGCTAGGTGCTACATGGATTCATGTGCATCACCTACCCCATAGAGCCTTTGGAACATGACTAGTGTCATACCGGGTGAGGGAACATGTCACCCATGACCCATCTACGTGGCAACACCTGGTACATGCCCACCTAGTCAATTTGGTTGGTGAAGGGACTGGAACTCCGAGACTTCGGGACTCCGTAAGATTTGGGGTGTAGTATCGTAGAGAATCCAAAGGGACCCGAAGTGCTGAAGTGTCAGAGTAGATCTTAGCTGTTGGAACAGGGAGGCACGTGGTAGTAGATTTTTAACTCTAGAGAAGATCCACTCCAAAGGAAATGAAGTGTGGTGGTTCAAGAAATCCCAAGGGCCAAAGCGTCGAAGTTCATCATGATTGTTGAATAGAGGAGGGCACATGTCAAAATATACAACACTATGGAAGTATTTCACTCCAAAGGTTTGTGTTTNTCCCGGGTGAGGGAACATGTCACCCATGACCCATCTACGTGGCAACACCTGGTACATGCCCACCTAGTCAATTTGGTTGGTGAAGGGACTGGAACTCCGAGACTTCGGGACTCCGTAATATTTGGGGTGTAGTATCGTAGAGAATCCAAAGGGACCCGAAGTGCTGAAGTGTCAGAGTAGATCTTAGCTGTTGGAACAGGGAGGCACGTGGTAGTAGATTTTTAACTCTAGAGAAGAGCCACTCCAAAGGAAATGAAGTGTGGTGGTTCAAGAAATCCCAAGGGCCAAAGCGTCGAAGTTCATCATGATTGTTGAATAGAGGAGGGCACATGTCAAAATATACAACACTCTGGAAGTATTTCACTCCAAAGGTTTGTGTTTGCGAAGAATCAAGAATTACTGAAGCCTGGAGTCTCTAAGCGAATCATCAAATTCTTTGAGGACACATGGCGTCGGATTTTGAAATTCAAAAATTTTCCACTACATAGGATTCACGCGGGGGTTGTCTTGGCACTTGTTGTCCTAGCATCTGGTCATAGCCCGCGGTCATATGTGAGTGGATATGGAGGGAAGGGGATAGGACTAGAAATCAAATCCGAAGGCTGAACAATGTATTCCCCGTTAACCTATGAGTTAGCTGAGGACCAAGTCCAGTCGTTGGATTCGTTGGTGGATGGATTTATGCCATAGAATTAAAAACACTAGAAGTTCTAAGATATTGGAGAACTCAGGGAGAAGCATATTGAGTCGGACCCATGTGGAAGTGTCGTGGCCTCGACCAATGAACTTTCGAGGAACTTGGGAGAGGTATATATTCCATCTCTGAGCTCTGTTATGAGAATGGAGACTATGGCTGGAAATATCTAGATGAGCATAATGGGATAGAGACCCTAAATGGAGGTCTTGATTTCGTAAAAAGAACAAAATTTTGATGCCCCACCATGTGTGTGTTACAAACCTTCTGTACAACTTGTTGTGACATCAAATATGGCCAACAATAGGCCATGTTCATTGCTGAATTTTACAACCAAGTGTTTTTGTCCTTGCTGAGGTTGTACTCCCCCTTTTCTCCCCTCTATCTGCTGCAAAACTTGGCTCGAGTGTAGGTAGATGTCGACTTCTTGATATGGCATGATGTTAGCCTCCTTCCTATTTACTTCAACACTTGAAAAATTCCCTCAGCTTGCTTCTCACCCTAGCACTTCTTTCCCTCATTCCTTATCCCCAATAACCCTCCTTCCCCTCAATTGCAATCACAAAAATGAGTAATATGTTTCTCCTCGCATCCCCATCCTCCTTTTATCTCCTTAGCAACCCCCATTCCCTTTGAGATGTATGCCAAGCCCTAGCCTCAATGGATTAGATTGGGGTTGTTGGACCCCACTCTCCACTAGGTGGTGCACCCCGATTTGGAAAGGGTCCCACACTCTACTAGCATCCACCTTAATGAGGTGCACCCTCTCTCCTTAGGCCCCACATTCCACTCAAAGATGAAATTTGGTTGCAAGCCTAAGTTAGACTTAGGCCGAAATACTAAGGCTGATATGGGTCAATTTTAGGTGTCCATCAACATACCCAGGACACATGGGCCTATGTTGAGACACCTCATGAGATAAAAATGACACTTCCTCTTAGCAAGGGAGGTGTCTCCATCAGGATAAATCTATGATCCAATCAAATATGTTACTATTGTTGTAGCATCTCCCTCTCAACCAAAATATCCACCTGCTACTTATGCTACACTCTGATATGATGTGCTTCTCTTCTCATCCATCAACGACAATTCATACCAACTGACTTTCATCAACACTAATCTCTGATCCAGGATCCCCCTGGACCCACCTACAGGTTATCCCAACACCCTGTACATCATATGTTTCCTGATGCCAAGCCTCACTACTGTATCCAAGGCTGCTCCCTCTGCTTGTATGAGCACTTGTCCATAAAAAAACATCACTTCATACCCCATATCCTTCAAATCTGATATAGAGATAAACTTGACCTTCAAATATGGCACATACATCACCTCGTCCACCTCTAGAGACACTCCTAACTCTAGTTGGAATTTGACACATCCAACACCCTTTACTAGATGCCTAGTGCACACCCCACTCTTCACATGGAAGTTTGAGCCCTTATCCGAAACATTAAGGAACACTGAACTCATTTATGTGATATGGAGAGATGAACCAATATCCACGAACCATGCCCCACTGTCCTCAAACTCAACCAATTTACTACAGATACAAAGAGTGGAAACCAGAGAAAATTCGTCATTGAATTTCTCTACAAAGACATCCATCTCAATAGATGTTGTAGTTGTTACCTCCAACTCCTTCTTCTTCTTATTCTTCTTGTTGGGACACTTGTTGGCATAGTGGCTAGTCTTGTGACATGGAAAGCATCTCACTTTTCCCATGTCCCTGGAGCCTCCCACTCCACTGCTCTTCTTTGCATGAAGAGCCACATCCTCCTCCTCTTCAATCTTAGGTTGGATAGCTTGAGTGGCATCAACTCTGAGCTCCTCCTGGTTGAATTCATCCCATAACTTCTCTCAATCAAGGAGGTTCTCCCGATCCACCACTCCCCAGACAAAGACTTCCCACTGCTTGGTGAATCCCTTCAAGGCTGTCCTCACCAACTCAGTCTCATCCATCATTTCTCCTACAAATACTAGTTCATCTCTAATCTAAGTGAACTTTGTGAGGTAAGTGACCAACAAATCTCCCTTGACCATCTCTGTTCTTCTCAACTTCTCTCTGAGCAGCATTTTCCTGCTCTCGTTGTCAGACTAGTATATCTTTACTAGGGCCTCCCACGTGTCCTTCGTTGTCTTCTTTCCAGAAAAATGTGGAATTGTGTGGTCTTTGACACTATCCACAAGTATCCTCCTGGCCTTGGCATCCTTCTTGGTATGGGAAGCTAGTTGTATTGGATCAACTAAGGCTACTACTTTGCCTTCAACAATTTCCAACATTCCATTCTCCTCCAGCAGCAAGAAAATATGCTTCCTCCAAGGACAAAAATTTGAGGCTCCATCCAACCTATCCTCAAACCTCAAGCTTGCACTGGCCATTTGAGTCTATTCCCCTATTTCACCCACACACTTCCTGGTCACACATCCCACTCTTTGATTTACTCCTCCTAGTATGCACAACAAGTCACTAGGCTCTTTCTGTACTCAGAGGCTACACTCTGATACCATGTTTATTTTTCCTTAACTCAACATATGAAGTAATTTCCAATAATTTGCTCGAACACATAAATTATACTAGCTGATATAATTTTAGAAATTATGCAAAATTACCTACAACTAAGTTAATTAACCAGAAATAAAAACAAAAACATACACATAAATCACACACATAAATTTGAAAACACATGAAGTACCCTAGAAACCCCAGTGTGGGGAAAACCAACAAACGAGGGATTCTTATTGAGGCTTATGAGGAAATTTTACAGCAAGAATAGTTAAAAAGTTTATCACAAAAAAAATTAGGTAGAATTTAGCTTCTCCACAGGCATAGTATGGCCCATCTGTCTCAACACTTCTTATTTCCATTGTATGGCCTTCTATACAGTCTGTTTTTGACTTCAAATATGGACAGAAATAATCCTTGTTCCTTGCTTAAATTTACAACCAAGTTTGTCTGTCCTTGCTGAGATTGTACACCCCTCTTTCGCCCCTTTATCTGCTGCAAAACTTGGCCTGCGGGTGGGAATATGTTGGATTCCTGATATGGCCTGATGTTGGCCTCCTTCATGATGCCTTCAACACCTGAAAACTCCCTCCTCCTCTTTCTTCTCTACCTAGAACTTCTTTCCCTCCTTCCTCAACCTCATTAAACCTCTTTTAGCTGACTTGCAATCACAAAAATGAGCAATCTTTTGGTCCTGTCACCCTCAACCTCCTTTTATCTCCTTAGTAGCAACCCATTCCCTTTGATATGTGTGCTAAGCCTTGGCATCATTGGCTGATATTGGGGTTGTTGGACCCCACTCTCCACTAGGTGGTTCACCCCCCTTTAGACAGGGTCCCACACTCCACTAGCATCCACCTTCATGAGGTGTGCCCTCTCTCCTTGGGCCCCACATTCCACTCAAAGATGAAATTTGGATGCAAGCCTAAGTCATACTTAGGATGAAATACTAAGGCTGATTTGGGTCAACTTTAGGTTTCCATCAGTATGCCCAAGACACATGGGCCTATGCTGATACACCTCATGAGCTAAAAACTAACACTCCCTCTTAGTGAGGGAAGTGTCTCCAACAAGATCAATATCTGTTCCAATCAAATCAATAATTATTCTCTTGGTTTCTCATGTTCATGGAATGTATTATTATATAAGAATAAGTGTTAAACTATTAACAAGTGTCTAAGTATACAATACTTGCACTAGAGTAGGAGTGTGCCTCTTGGTAGCCTAGAACAAAGTACGGGTATTCTCTAGGTGAAGAGGTGTATTCCAGACGAAGTATTCTTGGTGTGCCAAGAAACCAAGTAAAAACCTTCATGTTGTCGCACACCCTCAAGAGGTGAATGATTGTAAGATTTGATCAGGCATGATGTGGGGTTGTGACAGGTGGTATCATAGTATATTTGGCTCTCCACCACTATTACAGTCAAAACAATGGTGGGAGGGGAAGACTTGTTGGAAATATAATATGGGTGCAGGCTTGGTGAGGGTTAAACGAATTGACCCATCAGAAAGAAAACCTGAGTATAGAATGGTGGTTTGTGATGGAAGTGAAAGTTCAAGTTGAGGACAAAGCTGTGACTTGTGTGATGACCTGGGAACACTCCTTAGGAAATCCAAGAACAAAGTTCTGAGGGTGATCTAAGAACTTGGGCAAGGTCGACAAACATAGGAATATCATAGAACTTGTCGCAGACCCGATCATAGAAGTAACCACATAGTTGATTGCATAATTTTGAAGAAGTCTTGGGTGCCTTGGATGAACCCTTTTGCAAGTAAAGTGAAGATACTTGGAGGGGCATACATGGTCGGGTCACATGCAAATGATAGTTACAATGAGAGGGAGCTCAAGACCAATATAATGAAGGATTGACTTGTTATCTTGGAGAGTATTGTCGAGTAGGTGACAGATGCAATGTGCCAACATGGTGAGAATTTCGACCAAATGGAGGATGAGATGAGAAAGATGAAGCATGGGTTTAATGAAGTCGTTCAAGAGTTTCTCATAGCTGCATATGTGATGAATGGAACCTTGACCAACGACATATTTGAGAAACATCTTACTGCTCTGGTTGTCATACTAGTATAGCTTTACTAGGACCTCCCACATATCCTTCATTGTCTTCTTTCTAGACAAATGTGGAATGATGCGGTCTTTGACACCATCCACAAGTATCCTCCTAGTCTTGACATCCTTCTTGGTATGGGAAGCTAGTTGTACTAGATTACCTGGGGTTGCCACTTTTTCTTCAACAATTTCTAGCAGTCCATTCTCTTCCAATGAAAAGCTAATACTCTCCCTCCAAGGACATAAATTTGAGGCTCCATCCATCCTGTCCTCAAACCTTAAGCCTGCACTAGCCATTTGAGTTTGTTGTCCTATTTCACCCACACACTTCCTAGTCACACGTGCCACTTGCTAATTTACTCCTCCTGGTCTGCACAACAAGTCACTAGGCTCTTTCTGTACTCAGAGACTGTTCTCTGATACCATGTTGATTTTTCCTTGACTCAACACATGAAGTAATTGCCAATAATTTTCTCAAACAAAAAAATTATACTAGCTGATATAATTATGGAAATTATGCAAAATTACCTACAATTGAATTAATTAACTAGAAATAACAACAAAAGCATACACAAAAATCACACACATAAATTGGACAACATAGGAAGTACCCTGGAAACCCCATTGTGGGGAAAAACAACAAAGGAGGGATTCTTATTGAGGCTTATGAGGAAATTTTACAGCAAGAATAGTTCATAAATTTATCACAAACACTTTTGGGCATAATTTAGCTTTTCCACATGAACAATATGTCCCACTTGTCTCAACACTCCTTGATGTAGATGTATGACCTTTGGTACAACCTGCTGTTGACTTCAAATATGGATAGAAATAGGCCTTGTTCCTTGCTGAACTTTACAACCAAGTTTGCATGTCCTTGCTGAGGTTGTATGACCCCCTTTCACCCCTCTATCTGCTGCAAAAATCGGTCTGAGTGTGGGAATATGTTGGCTTCTTGACATGGCATGATGTTGGCCTCCTTCCTGCTATCTTAAACACTTGAAAAGGCCCTCCTCAACTTGTTTCTCTCCCTCGCACTATTTTCCCTTCTTCAACCTCAATAACCCTCCTTCATCCTCAATAACCCTCCTTCACACAAATGAGTAATGTGTTTGTCCTCTCACCCTCACCCTCCTTTTATCTCCTTAGTAACCCCCCATTCCCTTTGAGATGTGTGCCAAGCATTGGCCTCAATGGTGGATATTGGGATTGTTGGACCCCACTCTCCACTAGGTGGTGTGCCCCCCTTTGGACATGGTCCCACACTCCACTAGAAACCACCTTCATGAGGTGTTCCCTCTCTCCTTGGGCCCCACATTCCACTCAAGGATGAAATTTGGCTGCAATCCTAAGTCAGACTTAGGCTTATCTGGGTCAATTTTAGGTGTCCATCAACATTCCTAGGACACATGGGCCTATGCCGAGACACCTCATGAGCTAAAAAATAACAAAAATTACTTGATGAAGGGAAACTTGAAGTTAAGAAATAAACCATTTTTTTGAAGGGAAAAGGTCAATAGAACTACATAGAAAGAGGTTGAGTAGTCAATTAGGAGAAAGAATCAAATGTGATTACATCTACTACACTGTTAAGAAGAAATATGATGACCGGATATGTACTAAGAAAGGTAGGAAGAAGAAGACCTATTTTTATTTTAGAAAATGAGGACACATGGAGAAGGCTTGTTGGCAAAAAACTGAAGACCTAGAAGAGAAAGTCAAGAAGCTTGGATGAGACATGTTTACTAGACTATCAACTAAGTTGCAACACTAAACTTCAGAAGGTAAGCCATATAACTATATGTTCTTTTTTAGTGCCTCTTATGCCTTGCATGTTCACACTTCTAAAAGTGAGTGAATAGTGGACTTTGGTTTTACCCATCACATGACTAAATATGCTTCTTTCTTTTCCTTATTGAGTATGGCTACAAAAAAAACAATCTTTGTTGTTGTTGATGTAGCATGTAGTCCTTCATCACAATTGATTAGTAATTTGTGAATAAGAAATCTGAATTTAAGATTATATTCATTTGAAATTAACTTAAAAACTAATTTTATAATTAAGAAGGTCAGCCTAAATTTATCTTATTGATTTGGGATTAAGATTTAATAACAGTTATAATTTCAATTTCAGCTTTAATTTTAGTTTAATCAATTCTCATTATAACCTTATATTTTTATTAACTATTAATTTTAATATTAGCTTTAATCATAATTTTAGCACATTTTAGGTGAAATTTTAATTTTAATTTTAGCACCGTCAACCCTAATTATGGATCCTAACCCCAAGGGGATCAAGAGAGTTGAACCCATGACCTCCCCAACTGATCACTAGGGGAGAGATATCACGTCTGGCTCATGGACACTTGAGCTAACCCTCGGGGCCAATATTTTTTAATGTCTTTATTTTTTAATTATTGTAATTCTTACTTGAGATAGCCCACGAGAGTGTGGTCTATCGGCAAGTAGCGAGGTGATCATGGTTGTATTGATGTGGAGACCCGAGTTCAAAATCCCACATGGGTGTGGCTGTAAATATTTCCTTGTAAATATAAGAACAATTTCACACACACACAGACACACAAAATTCTTACTTGAACTATGAAATATACTTTTAACAATATGGGTGGTAGGCGTGGAGGGTCATTCTTGACCTCAAAGAAAAACATGAAGCGACATTTTCACGGAAATAGGTGATACTACCAACAACCAAGTCAAAGTCTTGGCACTAATACAAGGGAGGCTAATTTTAAAGCAATTAGGTTTAAAATCAACAATAATTATAGGGGATTATTTGAAAATAATTCACCATATGGTAAATCGAACATTTCCCCAAGAAACTTGGTTGTGTAGGAAGGTCTTTAGAGATCAAAGAATAATTGAAGGCTTTGAATTTGTAGCATTCTTCCATGTCTTGTGAGTGCACAGTTCATGGATGGACAAGATGGTAAGCAAGGCATGCAATTTGAAATCCGAGGCAATGAGAATAAAAGGGGTGATGCTATAAATAACTATCTCCCATGAATCACAAATCAAACCTTAGACATTGTGTGACACATTTACATGCAATGTACAAGTTGTGAATAGTATTAACAAGGGTAAATTCCATATTATTGGCTTCAATTCTCCGTGCATCCATATCCATGTTGACACAAGTTGCAATTCACTTCTACACTAATAATATGGAAAACCAGAAGCATGTGGTATTAAGTTCAAACCAATCCAAAGCCCATTCCCGTCTATTATAATCCTTACCACCTCAATTCATTGAATTTAGAGATATAGGAAGGGTTTGGAAGCTATATTTTTTCAAAGGTCTAGCTTTATGCAAGTGTGGAAGTGATTTGGAAGCTATTTCTTTTCACTAGGGGTTGGAAACCTGCACGAGCAGCGTAGGGAGCCCAATAATTTGTAGATGTGAAAGGCATATTGATGAAGCCCAATAATGATGGTCATTGTATGTGAGAAAATGGGATGGTTAGAGAAGAGACCCGGAACAAAGAAATTCTCAAAACATGAAGGTGATGAAGAGGCAAATGATCATAACAAAGGTAGTGATAGAGAAGATCAAGGGAAAGTAGATGCGGTTGGACATTAATGTGGAAAGTAATAGCTAGAGACTAGAGAACACTAAGGAAAAAAACTTAGAATGTTCCAAGATAGAATTTTGAATCTAGAATTGGAACAAAGGCCTAAATATGAGGAATTAAGGAAATATGTTTCCCCTGTGCCTTCTATTGGTTCACTTGATATAGACCAAATGGTAGCTATGGAAGAAGACACTATTCAACGAGGATTTGAGAAAACAAGGAATCAAATCTCAAGCCACTTCTCATCAAATTCTGGTAGCAAGAAGAATAACCTCAACAAGCATGGTCTCAAAAATTTCTGAATTTTCTAATGTTGTACAAGATATTTTTCTTATTATGACAATATGTAAGGCTATATACAAGCCAAGTAGTCAATGCTAGTGCTATAACTCTTAGAATAGTTCAGATGTGAAACAATTTTGTCAACATTTTGAAGTTTTTAAAACAATATTACATTATAAATTTTGCATCCCCCTTTTAATACAAAAGTAAATATTTTTGTTACACACACACACATAGGTACGTGCATTTTCCGGAGATTTGACTGTGTGAGTTTTCAAAATGTTTGATGTTTCGAGTGGACACTCAACCCATCATCAGGGACATATCCGTTGTAAGAATGGTAGAAAAGAGTATGTTGGGGTTAAGATTAAATAAAATAAAATATAATAGCAGTTGGAGAGAGATAATAAGAAAATAAAATAATCAAAAAATGATTTAATAGTCATTGAGGAATAATAAAATTCAAAGGAACGAAAACGTAAAGGTGATTTTTTTTTAAATTTTAAATATTTTTTGAATGTGAGGGATAAATGTTGAAATGAAAACACACGGGTGGGGAGGGGAACATGGAAATAAATAATAAATACGAACAAGGTAATAAGAAATAAGGATGATGAAGAGAAGAATTTCCAAAGGAGGTTTGAGAGGGAGAATACCCTCAAAAGTGGAGATTAGAAGCCAAATAAGATACAATAAATGAATATATTTAAGGAGAAATTGAGAATAAAGGGAAGGGTAGGATAAAATATAATATAGAGAGATTATTTTTATTGAATTAGATGATGGATAACGAGTTTCCATGATTGGTTGAGTTTATAACCATCATCCCGATTAAAATTGTTAGGGTGTTTTTCGATTTCAAGAGCTCCCCGTATGATACAGGAGGAGTAATAAGGTGTTGATGCAATGGTTTTTTCTTGGTCAAAACAAATAAGGTGTTTAGATTGTGGAATTGTTTGGAGATGAATGACTTATATATTTGGTTGTGGAATGTGTCAACTATATGTTCTTTAAGACATGTTTTGATTGATCTACCTATTTGGCCAATGGAGGATTTCCCACAAGAACATGGAATTTGATAAACTCCTTGGCTTAGCATAGGGTAAGATTTATCCTTAGCATTTCTAAAAAGATGTTTGAGGGTTTTACTGGGTTTAAAAATATTTTTGATATTGTTTTTAGCTAATATATTATAAATATGATCAATAATTCCATGAATGTAGGGAAGAGAAATGAGATCTAAATGCGGGGTAGAAGAAGGGTCCTTTTTAGTTCTGGAGTGAAGAGTTGAGTGAAAGGTTTTCTTGATTTGGGAGGTGGAGGAAGCTATCAAAATATAAAAAAAAACCCAACAATTTTAATCGTGATGATGGCTATAAACTTAGCCAATCATGAAAACCCACTATCCATCATCTACTTCAACAAACATATTCTCTCTATCTTATCTTTTACCCTACCCTTCCCTTTATTATCATTTTCTCCTTAAATCTCTTCCTTTCTTGTATTTTATCTCGCTTCTAATCTCCACTTGGAGGGTATTATGCCTCTCAAACCTGGGAAGTTTGGAAACGCAGGTCTATTGGAGGCATGTGTGAGGTAGAACCAAAATCTGTGTCAGCTTGGTGAAAGTTTGTGGAAATGAAGGGACATCAAGTATGCGATTGTGGGAACATCTGAGGTGCACCATAGGAGGTTGCAGAGATGGTATCGATAGAGAGTCTTGGTGTGACGAATCGTTTTATGAGTGTCTTGGTGAGGTGAGGCGAGTCATGTGACTCTATCGAATTTGTATAACAATTTGGTAGTGCTCATATTGTAACCATTTCACAATAATAAAGACTTAGTTGGGTCTTAGGCATAGTTCCTTCCACCCACACTATTTATTTATTTGTCTTTGTTTGTTCTGAAATTGTTCTCTTGGTTTCTCATGTTCATGGAATGTATTATTATATAAGAATAAGTGTTAAACTATTAACAAGTGTCTAAGTATACAATACTTGCACTAGAGTAGGACTGTGCCTCATTGGTAAACTAGAACAAAGTATGGGTATGCTCTAGGTGAAGAGGTGTATTCCAGACGAAGTATTCTTGGTGTGCCAAGAAACCAAGTAAAAAACTTCATGTTGTCGCACACCCTCAAGAGGTGAATGATCGTAAGATTTGATCAGGCATCATGTGGGGTTGTGACAGGTGGTATCATAGTAGATTTGGATCTTCACCACTATTACAGTCAAAACAGTGGTGGGAGGGGAAGACTTGTTGGAAATATAATATGGGTGCAGGCTTGGTGAGGTTTCAACGAATTGACCCATCAGAAAGAAAACCTGAGTATAGACTAGTGGTTTTTGATGGAAGTGAAAGTTCAAGTTGAGGACAAAGCTATGACTTGTGTGCTGACCTGGGAACACTCCTTAGGAAATCCAAGAAAAAAGTTCTGAGGGTGATCTAAGAACTTGGGCAATGTGGACGAACATAGGAATATCATAGAACTTGTCGCAGACACGATCATAGAAGTAACCACATAGTTGATCGCATAATTTTGAAGAAGTCTTGGGTGCCTTGGACGAACCCTTTTGCAAGTAAAGTGAAGATACTTGGAGGGGCATACATGGCCGGGTCACATGCAAATGATAGTTACACTGAGAGGGATCTCAAGACCAATATAATGAAGGATTGACTTGTTATCTTGGAGAGTATTGTCGAGTAGGTGACAGATGCAATGTGCCAACATGGTGAGAATTTCGACCAGATGGAGGATGAGGTGAGAAAGATGAAGCATGGGTTTAATGAAGTCATTCAAGAGTGTCACATAGCTGCATATGTGATGAATGGAACCTTGACCAACGACATCTAGGACATACTCAAGGAAAAAAAAGGATTCACCTGCTGCATTCACAAAGAGATTGAAGGACCAAGATGACACCATCACATTGTTGAAGCAAGATTTGGATAATGGACAAAGATTTGTTTCCATGCCGATAAGGATCAAGATAAGGGAATCTGAGCCATATGACGATACTTGCAATGATAAGTTGCTTGGAATTTTTTTTTGGGACATTGAGAAGTACTTGGAGTAGTTGATCGAAAGTTCATATGAAGCCAAGGTGAACGTTGCAACAATGTTATTGATAAGAACCACTAATCTTTGGTGGAGGAATCAGGTGGAAGACTTAACAGCTAGGAGAATCATTAAGAAGATCGAAAATTGGGTAGAGATGAAGGTAGCCTTGAAGGAACAGTTTGGTCTGGGAAACCAAGCATGGATCACAAGGAATCAATTGTTGGATCTCAATCATGCTAGTAAGATCCAAGCCTACATCAAGGAGTTCACGGGGCTCATGTTGGAGATAAAAGAGATGTCAGAAGAAGACAAAATTTTCCACTTCATGAATTATGTTCAATCGTGAGCACATAGTGAGTTGTGATGAAAAAATGTACAAACTCTTACAACAATAATCACCAGAAAAAAAAATTGTTGTACTTTCGAGGTGAACCCAAGACAGGTCCTAGGAACAATGAGGACACCCAAAATGAGAGAAGTAGAAATGGAATGGGAAGAGGAAGGATAGGGAAAATGAATACATCCAAGGGAAGCAAAGACAATGCCAAGAAAATGGACACAATGAAAGAGAAGAAGCTGATTTCATGTTAGATTTGTTCCAAGAAGAAATATGCAAAGAATTTTCCCTTGAAACAGAAGTTGAATTCTTTAGAGAAGGAATAAAACCCATATGTTGGAGTCTTGCAGGTATTGAACGTGTTTATGGAAGGTGAATCCATAGAGAACCAAGATAAATATGAGATGGAACTTTGTTATGTGTAGGCCGAACTCAACGGGAAGTCAGTGATAGCCATGGTGGATAGTGGGGCAACTCATAATCTCTTGAGGGAAGACATGGTGCAGAGGCTTGGGTTGCAACCTAAACCAACACAAAAAACCTTCAAGACAATCAATGCAGGTGTAGAGAGGGTTATTGATGTGGCCAAAGACATCTTGCTGAAGGTTTGTGACTAATGCAAAAAGAGGAGTTTCACTGTTGTTCTTATGGAGGATTTCAAAGTTGTGTTGGGACATGAGTTCATGAGGAAGGAAAAGGTAATACTTATTCCTCACATGAAAAATTTGACCATTTACTTAGGATAGCCTCCATGTTTGATTCCTACCATAAGGAGGAAGGAAGGAGTCACGTGGATGTCTTCATTGTAGATGGTTGTTGTAGACAACCAAAGAAGGAAACCTTGTGGAGATGAACTTGGACGATGTGGGGTGATGGTTGGATAGTCTAACACATAGAATTAAAGGAATCTTGTGTTAGTGGAACAAAGGCTTGTCGATGTTGAATAAATAGTTTGAGATTTGGTTAAGACAGTGGATGTCTTGGATGATTTATGTTTGAAATTTGTTGGGTGGTAGCGAATATCAGAGGAAGTCACATAGTTGAGGATGCCAGAGAAGTTCATTGAACATGAGCAGAAACCATTCTTGAAGCAAGAGGACGTGAGGGAAACACAAAAACCTTGGTGGAAGAGAGACAAGGAAGAGGTTGATTCCTCCTCTAGTGGACATGGTGAATGGTCTTATGAACTTGAGCTAGAATGACTCATGGAGGAGTGTGAAGGTAAAATCGGTTTGAGTGTATTGTTGCTTATGTACATAATGTAGAAGTATGGTGATACTTCGTCAATCACATTGGGAAATATTGGAGATGAGGGAGATGACCCAACCATCCATCCCCCTTCACCTTCAAACTATATTGTGGCATGTTGGATCATTGTCTCGATGGGAGGTAGTGAGGCCAATGGGGCATCGAGAGCAGGTGCCTTGGTGAAAAATGTCAAGAACATAGTGGGTGACTTAAAATATTGGAGGAAACAAAGAGTTGCATATGTGATGAGGTTGCATACATAAATATATGTTTTAAAGTGAAGATGTGAGTTCTTGAGATAGAGGCACAACAATTGGACTAGTTACCCAATCAACCAAAGTCACAAGGGGATCTAATGCA
>SNQJ01S0203028.1:0-16706 GCA_010110895.2 Picea sitchensis | reverse complement strand
GGAGGACAGGCTAGCCAAGGCTAGCAATTGGTCGCCTTGGAAGGCGAGGATGGTCTTTATCTTAGAGGACCTCAAGCTATGGGACATAGTCGAGGCAGTTGTTCCCGTCATTCATGTCACTACTCCCGTCTTGGTGGCAGATTTTAGGAAAAGGAACAACAAGGCAAAGAGGATCATTTGTGATGCATTGAGAGATCACATTATTCCCTATTTGACGGGAAAAACTCATGCATACAAGATGTCGGCATCGCTATGCAAGTTGTACGAGAGCTCTAATGAGAACCAGAAGTTGGTTCTTCATGATCGACTGAAAAACATTCGGATGCTCGAGGATCAATCGGTTACTTCATTCCTTGGTAGATACACCCAGATCAGAGACGAGCTAGGAGCCATCGAAGAGGCGGTGAACCCTAACTCTTTGGTGAGGACAGTTATGAATAGCTTCACCAAACCTTGGGGTCCATTCGTACGCAACATTGTTGCCAGGGAGGTTATGCCTACATGAGAGAGGATGTGGGATGACTTCGTCCAGGAGGAGATTAGGCTTGCAGCTGAGGCTTCTGGACAACAGCAGCAACGGTCAATTTCGAGTGTTGAGGACCTTGCTCTTTAGACAAAGGGCAAGAAGATCGGTTGTGGAGGCCGACAGGGTCCCAAGTTTGGGGCCCCACCACAGGGAGGAGAGAGCAGCAACAATGTGCAGAAGAGAGACATGAGCACAGTGAGATGCTTTGTTTGTGAAGAGATGGGTCACTATGCAGGACAGTGTCCCAAGAAGAAGAAGCAACAGGATGTGTCAACAGCGACAGCAGAGGAGATGGAGTTCAGTGATCAGTTTGCGAGAGTGTGCATTCGTGACTACCTTGTCTGCTATTACACCATCCAGCACTAGATGGGGAGACAGAGTTGATGAGGACCAACTGACTCACAAGCAGTGATCCAAAGGGAGATGGGACTCAGTGTCCCTGGACATCTTCAGAGTGGGTGACTAGTCCACCCAATATAGCTACAGTTCCAGATCAGTCGAGCAGACAGAGAGTTGGTGCTACAGCTTCAGTGCATCAGAGGTTGATGAGGAGGAGCAATAGGGCACCACGGAGGCTTGAGCCTCACTTAGCTTCTAAGATGGGCAGATCAGGTTCTGGATCCACTTCAGGTGGAAGTGACTTGGCGAGATGCCAAGTTGATGAATCTTGGTGAGATACCAAGAGGGGGAGACTCTTGGTCAGATGCCAAGAGAGTGACTCTTGGTGAGATGCCAAGCGTAGGTGGAAATCCTTGGTGGGAGACCAAGGTGGAGATCTTGGTGTGATGACCGAGAACTCGGTGATCTTGGATAGATGGAGAATCAGTTCCATTTATAGATCACACAGATTGAGCAGATCTGCGACAGAGTCCACTTTCAGTGATCAGGGTACAGCCATACTCATTGAGTATATGCCAGGAGGCAACCATGTCCTCTACAGGAATGAGATTGGTGGTGACAAGCACTTTCCTCGGTAAGAGGGAGTGTTAGGATCTAGGTACCTTGGAAAGTGGTCCCCATGTGCTTATGAGTCTCTAAGCACAAAGGGAGAAGACTATTACCCTTGTACTTTACTTTGTCATTCTAAATTCACTTTGACTTAGGAAATTTAAGTCAAAAGTGAAATATGTCACTTAAGCATTAAAGTGACAATTAATTCACAATGTGAGTGAATTAATAGACATAAAGCAACTAAGGAAAATGGGTTTCCTTAGTGAGATTTTTGAATGAGATCTCACCCATTGATTAGACTTGGCTAGATTGGATCTAGGCCATTGATCTTTTAAGGCTTGGCCAAAGGAGGCTAAAGGAGAGTATAGTGCATTATTGAGATTCATTCTTCACTTGTGAGTTTTGGAGAGGAAGAGGACAGCAAGGGTGCACTTCTTGAGGTGATAGAGGCGCACTTACATGAGGGTTTTGGCCATTGAGTGAGTGAGGGCGCCATAGCTTGGAGGAGGAGCTTCCATGGAGGAGGAGGCTCATACTTGAGCATTGACGCATTCCTTTGATGAGGGCGCACTTGTAGGAGCATTGGCGCATTCCTTGAGGAGGCGCACCCATATGCATAGAGAGTTGTGTGAGGTTGTGAGCTATTGTTGAGAGGGAGCCTTAGAGAGGAGATTAAGGGCGCATACAGTGGGAGATCATTTGCTAGAGGAGAGGACGCACCAAAGAGGAGGTGCGCACCACATCTTGGAGGAGGGCGCACTTTGAGAGAGAGGGCGCAAGCTTCAAGGGAAAAGGAAAGAATCTTTCAAGCATTCAAGTGGGTAAAGAATCAAAGCATCTCAGTGATAAAGACAAGCTCAAAGCAAAGGATCAGGATAAAGACAAAGGCAAGCAGGAGGAAGAAGGCTCACCAAGGCAAGGGGCACCTTACTTCACAAGGCTTGTGGGAAAATCTTCAAGGAACTCCAAGGCACCAGAGAGTGGTTGCTATTGTACCAGGTTCACTTGTTTATGTTTCCCGTGTTGTACATTTTGCTTTGAGGCCTTCTATATATATTTGCTCCAAACTGGTTTTCCCCATGGGGGGAGTTTTCTAGGGTCATGTTGACCAAAAATCTATGTGTCAAATTTATGCATGCCTGGAAGTGTAGATCAGCATTTTAAAGTTCAAAGATCTAGAGGTAGTGTTATGTGTTTTAATGTATTATGCATGTGCTAACATTGAGTAAAAGAAAACACTGGCAAGGGCACCTTAAAAGAGCACTTAACCATCAAATATTGAGCAGAAAGTTGGGTGACTGTTTGTTGTGTTAAAACAGTAAGAAAAGACAGCCATACAGTTGTAACTTAGAACCATACTAAGGTCAAGGACAGACCTTAGGTGGCAACCTCATAGGACCTCAGAAAATCTACAAAGAGGACGAAGTTGGGGTCTTCAAGAGAGAAGGGTATATTCGTGGGGTATAGCAAGACCTCAAAGGCTTACAGGATCTTCATATCGATACAGAGGAAGACAATTGTGAGCAAAGATGTTAAGTTCGAGGAGAACTTGGCACCTAGGAAGTCGCATGAGTTACCACCAGTAGAAGACGACGAGGAGCAAGAGGCTCTGAAGGGAAAACAATGTTCAGAGGCTTCCAATTCAGGTAGTCAACCTTCAAGTGGGGATGACTTAGCACTTTCCAGATCTATCAGGAGACCCAGGTGGCTTGAGCAGACATTTAAGGATGCTCAAGAGCTTGTTGAGACTCCTAGGAGAATTGTTAGGGAGAGCAGGCCTTCGAAGAAGTTTCCAAACTTCATGGCCTTAACAAGTAATGTCATTGAAGAAGCTATGGTGTAAGATAAACTTCTGGTTTATCAAGATGTTATGGTGCAAGATGATGTGTGGGATATTGTGCCAAGATCGAAGGGACAACCAATTCCAGGTGTCTTTTCAACAAGTACCTTCCTCTCTAAGCGGGAGTGTTGATGTTTGTAGCATTGGAAAGGTACTTATGCACAAATCTAAGTGTCTAGATGTGGGGAAGTCATCCAAAGCCTTCAACCTTAGTAATTTACTTTAATTAAAGGAATTATTAAAGTAAAGTGCTTTTTATAATTAAAGTGAGTTTAATTTAATGAAATGTAAAAGTTATTAGCATTAGTGAATTAAATGAATCTTAGTCATTGATCTCAAGTGAGCTTAGATTTAATCTCAACCGTTAATCACTTTGGAGATTAGGATTATGAATGATTCGGTCATAACTCAAGATTATAAAAACAAGGCTAGGTAAAGGGGAAAGATACACAAGAGACAGATCTATAGGAGTTAGTGACTCATAGAGAGCAAAGAAGGAATTTTGCTCAAGGAGATCTCAGCAAAGGTGAAGAAGGACTTTCATCTAGAAATCAGCTTAGTCCAAAGGAGAAGAGAAGTAAGGCAACAGCAGCAAACGGACCTAGCAACAAGGACAATATTGGGCAGCAAAGCAGCAGCAGGTATAGTTGCAGATTCGGTCGTACAAAGCTAGAGCAGTGTCGTACGCAGTAGACAATAATCCAAGGCACGTACATACGTGCCAGAAACGAGTCCAGGGCACGTACGTACACATCGGACAAGTAGTCCAAGGTGAGTACATTCACATCGGACCAGTAGTTGGGGGCGTGGACATACGCGTAGTGTAGAAGACATGGGCTCGTACATACGTGTTGTATAGGTTGTACAAGACATAAGTACAAGGACATAGAACAACGGCAGAGTTGTTGGGTTGCAGGTGTTGGCTTTATTTTTCCCTTTCTATTTCTGAGTGGGCAATTTTCCCAGTTTGGGAGCCCTTGTAAGCTTGGTGTCATTATTTAATGAAAAGCTAAATTGAAGGGAAGAATTTTGTGTGCATGTGTTGTTGAATTTCCAAAACCTAGCACACTGCAATTAATTCCAAGCAAAATAAATTTATTGAACTAAAGCACAGCTAGCTTACTCAACAAAAATTCAGCAGAAGCATAAACAACAAAGAAACCAATCACATTGCACAAGAGATTCAAGTAAAACCCCTGGAAACACCCTCGCGGGAAAACCAGTTCTATGATGATTTTATTGCTATAAAATCGGGGCTCTCATCCTGGGATAATGGCCCTTCTGAGGAAATACAAATCAGCAAATAGCCTATCCCAAGATCTATCCTTTGATCTTAATGGTTGTTATCTTCCTTGTTACCCCTTTCCACCCTTTCCTCGACCCCTGCCTCGACACTCCTGAGTGCTCACTCACTCTTTGTGTACCATCACTATGTCTCACCATCTGACCTACGCTGCATTTTATTACATTGAGATTTGACCAAATCAATCAAACTCTAGATCTCTAAAGTGATCAAAAGTAGAGATCTAATCTCACCTTTACTTAAGATCTAACAATCATGACTTAATCAAACACTCACTTAAGTCACTAATGCCACTAACTTAGGCATTTAACTTAATTAACAAAAGAACATTCACTTTGACTATTCAACTCATAAAGTGAACTTCCTAAGGTTTACAGAGAGGTTACGAGGACGACTTCCACAGGCTAGACATCGAGCCTCTATGGAGGTACCTCTCTGATGCTACAAAAATCAACACTCCCTCTTAGCGAGGAAGGTACTTCCATCACCTGGAAGTGGCTTTGTCTTCGTTATCTGATCTGCTACCATGGTTGCTCTCCAATCCACATGATTGGTTGCTCCCTTTGACAGAGAAGTTATTATTGCCATCTCGCTCGAACACTGCTCTGAAGACTTGTTGTCGATGCTCCTAGAAGCCTCTTGCTTCTGAGTATCCTGTATGGCCATGTCGAACTATGACTTCTTCTGGACGGACTTGGAAGGCTGCTCCTTCCCACCTGAACCTGAAGGTTGACTGCCTCTGAGTTGCTCAGCTGTCGGAGCTACTTGCTCCTTGTTCTTCGTCACCCTACTTGCCATTACTCGCAAGTCACTGCACAAATTCTCAACTACCCGGATCCCTGCCTAGGACCCGCTCTCCAGTCACGCTGCCCAAGCCTGCCCGTAGCCTCCTTTTGTTGCCCGGGTCCTTTTCTATGCTTCCTGGAATTATCTTGGTCGCTGCACGGCTATCTCAGCCTGCTACCCAGGGCTACCTACTTGTTGCTACTGGTCAAGATGCCTGCCCACAACCCAGACAATTTTGGGGTTGCCCGAAAAATTCTGAGCACTCTAGCAGCTGCCTGAAATTTTGGTCGTTGCCCAGGCCCTTTCCTGCTGCTGTCTCTTCCCCTCTGCACCTCCTTGGCATTGTTGGGCTAACCTGGTGTTTGTTGGGCTGACCTGGCAGCTCAATTCTCCTTGGCACACAAGACTACGGTCCTCCAGAAAAAAACCACACAGGTGCTAGGTTTTCTGAAAACCTAGCACCTGGCAGTTAATTCCAAGAAAAACACATTTACTGAATTAAAGCACAGTGAAGTTACTCAACAAAAATAAGTGGAAGCATAAACAATAGAGAAACCAATCACATTTTACACGAGATTAGGGTAAAACCCCTGGAATAGGTAGCAGTATCAACAAAAACTCGTATGAGTTTGCAACGAAGTTTGGGAAGGAATTCACACTAGTCTCTTGCCTCTCTTCCAACGCAGTCGCAAGGAGTGCAAGGTACTTGGACAAAGTTGCATCACATCATATGACAGAAGCACGAGAGCTATTCAACAGTCTGACAGAGGACTCGGGGATCCATGTGGAGCTTGGTGATGATGCCAAGTATGCAGTGAAGGTAGAGGGAACAACCTTGTTCCAACTTGAATCAGGAGGTTTGTTTGAAGCTCAGGATGTGCTATGTGTACCACGATAGAAGAAGAATTAACCCTCAATCTCAATTATAGAGGACATGGGTTTTCTTGTCATGTTGAAGGAAGGGCAAGCACTCATATGTCCAGAAAGAGCTAGCCCTAACACGGCAGTGAGCATTGGGGTTAGAGAAGGCAACTTGTATTATATAGGTTCGAGGGAAAGCTTGTTCATACTTTGGTACATGACAGTGGCAATCTGTGTGAGTTATGGCACAGGAGGATGGGACACCTGTACTACAAGGCGTTGTCGATTTTGAGGGAGATTGTCACTAGTCTCCCACATTTCAGTGTTTAGTAGCAAGGCGTGTGCAAAGGGTGTGCACTTGGCAAGAATGCCAAGGATGTTTTTCCAAGTAGCTAGAGTAGGTACAAAGGGATCTTGGATCTTATACATTCAGATGTGAGTGGACAGATGTCAATGGCATCAGTGCAAGCAACACTATATTATGTGACATTCATTGATGACTTTCCCAAGAAAACCTGAATCTTCTTTATGAAGACAAGGATGAGTTCTACAATTGGTTCTGAGAGTTCAAGGCCCAGGTGGAGAACCAAACAGGGAAAAAGATCAAGGTCTTAAGGTCAGATAATGGGGGACAGTGCACCTACAATTACTTCAAGCATTTTTGCAAGGAGGCAGGGATCAAGTAGGAGTTCACAGTCTCTTACAACCCTCGGGAGAATGGAGTTGCGGAGAGAAAGAACCAATCCATCAGCGTTTCTGTAGAGGCTATGATACATGACCAAGATCTGCCTATGTTTCTTTGGACAGAGGCATGTAACACAACAATATATGTCTAGAACAAGAGTCCTCACAGGATATTGGGGGACCAAACTCCTAAGGAAGCATTCACAGGAGTGAAGTTAGAGATGGAACAATTGAGGATCTTTGGTTATCCAATATACATCCATGTGCCTGTGGAGAAGAGGACGAAATTGGAGCCTTCGGGAAAGAAGGGCATATTCGTGGGGTATAGCGAGACCTCAAAGGCTTATAAGATCTTCATACCAACACAGAGAAAGATAATTATGAGCAAAGATGTTAAGTTCGAGGAGAATTTGGCATCTAGTAAGTCTCATGAGTTACCACCAGTGAAAGAGGACGAGGAGCAAGAGGCTTTGAAGGGAGAACAATGTTCGAGGCTTTCAGTTCAAAGAGTCAACCTTCGAGTGGGGAGGAGGACTGAGCCCCTTCCAGTTATGTCAGGAGACCCAGGTGGCTTGAGTAGACATTGAAGAGTGCTCAAGAGCTTGTTGAGACTCCTACGAGCATTGTCAGGAAGAAGTTTCCAAACTTCATGGAATTAACAAGTAGCGTCATTGAAGAAGTAGCAGACCATCAGGTTTATTAGGATGCTATGGTGCAGGATGATGTGTGGGATATTATGCCAAGATCGAAGGGACAACCAATTCCAGGTGGCTCTTCAAGAAGTACCTTCCTCGCTAAGAGGGAGTGTTGATGTTTGTAGCATCGGATAGGTACTTCCACCCAGGTCTAAGTGTCTAGACGTGCGAAAGTCGTCCAAATCCCTAAACCTTAGTAATTTACTTTAATTAAAAGAATTATTAAAGCAAAGTGCTTCTTATAATTAAAGTGAGTTTAATTTAATGAAATCCTAAAGTTATTAGCATTGGTGAATTAAATGAATCTTAGCCATTGATCTCAAGTGAGGTGGGATTTTATCTCAACCGTTAATCACATTGGAGCTTATTTATGTATGATTTGGTCATAACTCAAGATTATAAAAGCAAGGCTAGGTGAAGGGGAAAGACACACAAGGGACAAATCTATGGAGTTAGTGACTCAAAGAAAGAGCAAAGGAGGACTTTTGCTCAAGGAGATCTCAACAAGGGTGAAGAAGGACTTTCATTTAGAGATCAACTCAGTCCAAAGGAGAAGAGAAGCAAGGTGGCAGCAACAGACAGATCTGGTAACAAGGACATATTTGGGAAGTAGAGAAGCAACATGTACAACTGCAGATCGATTCGTACAGAACCAGACCAACGTCCTATGTAGCAGACAGTATTCCAAGGCACATACAAACGCACTGGACAAAAGTCCAGGGCTCGTACATACATGTCAAACAGGTAGTCAAGGGCATGTATATACAAGTAATGCAAAGATATAGGTACGTACATACACATTGTACAAGTCGTACCTGTCGCTCAAAGTTCGTACAAGATGATGGTTCAAGCCCATACAGTGGCAGCAAAGTTGTTGGGTTGCAAGTGTTCACTGTATTTTTTTGTTTCTATTCTCATTGTGCAGTTTTCCTAGTTTGGGAGCCCTTGTAAGCTTGGAGTCATTATTTAATGAAAAGTTGAATTGAAGGGAAGAATTTCTATGGTCATGTGTGAGGTTTGGTTTCGATTTTGCTTCCGTTGTTTTATTTGTTTCCAACTAGTATATTTTATTATGTGTGTTGTAATCTAATTATCAACAAGGAAAAACACATGGTAGTAATTTATCTAGGTGCTAGGGATAGTGAGATTTTTCAACATTCCAGAAACTCCAACTCTGCACATGTTGGAAGAATGTTAGAAAGAGTAAAATGATTTGGCTCGATGCTTGTTTCTAACATTTGGCGAGATAGCAACCACGCCTCATCAACAAATCGTTGCCTTGCATAGCCTGCAATCATCACAATCTAAGAGATGACATTTTTCTCGAGCATTTCATCAAACACTTCTCATGCCTTCACCAATCTCCCACATTCGCATGCATATATCCATAAGACCACATGCCACAGGAAGAGTAAAATGATTTGGCTCAATTCCTATTTCTCGCATTTGGGATAGCCTCATCAGCAAACCCTTACCTTGCATAGCCTGCAATCATCACAGTCAAAGAGATGACATTTCTCTCAGGAATTTCATCAAACACTTCTTGTGCCTTCACCAATCTCCCACATTTCTCGTGCATATCCATACGAGCACGTGCCACAGGAACATTAGACATGAATCCTCTTCTTTTTATTTCTTCATGGATCTCCATATGCTCTTCTAGAAACCCCAACTGCGCACAAGCACGAAGAATACCAACAATGGTGACCTCATTCGGCTCAACAACTACTCACAACACCTAGCGAAAAAACCCCAATGCCTCGGCCTCAAGCCCTTTCCTTGCATAACCTACAATAATGGTAGTCCAAGACACCACATCTTGTTCAAGCATTTTTTCAAATAGTTCACGTGTTTTCTCAATCAACCTACATTTACCATATATATATATATATATATATATATCAACGCATTCACCACAAGCATATGGAACTCAAACCCACTTATTATTTGTTCATGGATCTGAATGCCTCCTTCACAAAACCCAATTGGGTACACGCTAAAATTTAGTTTTCCATGAATCCTCTCTCGTTTACGATCATGTGAGCATGGATTCACCTACCATCAACTAATGAATTCCTCTGAATGTAGACCTGCAAGAGAAAGACATATGTAGAGGGATCTATATCTTTATCTCTCATATCCAAAATAATTAGTGTCTCCTTTAGAAGACCCTATTTACATAGTGTTTTGGCATTAAAACAAGGCATTGGGATTATAGTTTTGCCTGCATTCACAACGGTGTCCACTGTTTGAACAATAATAACAAGATCCACTCTGGAGTGTGTTACAACATTTGGACTTGTGTTCCTCATGGGAGTATGATGAAACATGAGCATATGCTCTTGTGCCATCTTCAGACTCCTCTCTGGGGCTCAATATCATTTATGTGGAAGGGTATGCCATTGTGTGGACTTTCATCGGCTCTAAGCTCCTTGTCCCATCGTTTTTCCAAGTCTATTCAGTTAAACAAATTTTCCTTGTGATTCAAACAGATTAGATCATAAATGATTTCTAAATGCAGTGGTTCAATAAAATTGATCATCGAATCACGTCGAGCCATATTATTTAAATTACAACATAAAACGAGGACTTTTTTTGACGGCTCATGCTCTTCTTCTACTTCGTTGCTCACAGTGGGTAAGTATTGATCAAGATTATTGATTTGATTTTGTTTAAGGGTCATATATCCAATACGTGATTGCAGATCCACACAATGGGGCACTATTGCAATTTTAACAATTGCACATGTACCTCTACCAGTTGATATATTAGTATGATCATGGAGATTACTCCACTCTTTGATGGAATTACTACAACATGCGTCTCCGGAGCTATCATAGTTCTACTTAAAAACTTCCCTCAAATCTTTAAATATTACCTTAACTTCCATAATATCATGATTTATTTCTTTGACAATTGATTTGGAAAACATATTGGTAGCCCTAAAGCTTTGATACCAATTTGGAGTTGTTACCCCCACAAGCTAGGGGTAACTCAGGAGATCATGTCTCGAGGCCCATAGGTAGCAAACATGGAGTGTCGAGAGTCCGATGCATAGCATAGCCCAAAAAACGTTGTTTAGGGCCTCAAAACGACCCCGGAAGTTTAGGACCTGAAAAGATGTTGAAAAACTGTCAAGATGGAAATCCTTGTTTTGAGCCAATGGAATAGGTGGGTGGCCGCTGATTTCCGCCTGGATCATTCTTCCCCCCTTAAGAAGCAATAATCTCCATTGTGTCAAGTCCACAGGAAAGCTTTTGTTAAATCTGAACCTTGGTGAGTTGCTTCCCTTGCTGAAGAAGTTGTCTTGTTTAGCTTGTTGAATGTTGTTATGAACTTGTTGCTGGAGGGGTTGGATCCATTTAACCGATATAGCTGCATGATCTGCCTGAGTGTGGGAGGACATTGTCGGTGAAGATGCAGCATGAAGATCAAGGAGGGATTTATTATAACTTCGCTTGACTGGACAATATGGAGGCACCCTTGTAGGTGCAGTAAGAATATCTTGGTGCTCTTCTACAATCTTGTTGATCTACTTTTGTTGGATAGAAGCGTCTTGGATCGAGGCTGTAGTGATTGCAGTGTCCTTCTCTTCTGAACAAATCGTGAAGAGGATAAACTTTGCGGTATGAGAGATTACTATGCGGCGCTTTTTTGTCAGGACAATAGTCGAACTACCTATGGTATCCTGTAAAGATGACCCCCAGAGTAACAATGACACTATGGGGTCAAGACTCATAAACAACATGACACTTCCACATATATGGTTGGTATAACAGAACATCACAGACTTACAGTGGGGAAGCATCACACTGTATCTCATCCTTGAAGGGCTTGATGTCGTATGACAGGCGGCACTGTTGGCTGACACGAAGAGCTCGTCCTTGGCGAAGCCATTCGATGTTGTATGTATGGTTGCGAGTGTGGTGTTGTCGGCAAACCCAACTGCTTGACGACCTCTGCTGAGATGAGGTTCTTATGGCTTCTGCTATTAACAATAAAATGCAACGAGGTCCCCTTCATCCACATTTGTGAATGGAAGAGGCGCTACCTGTCCTCAGGATCTTCTAGTTCTTTTGGTTGGATTGTTGTGGTTGCGACAGTAGCAGTGGGATCTGCATCAATGATCTGTCTCCTTTTATTATTGTCTAAATCAGAGTCCAAGTTGGGGTTCGGCTCTATTTCTTTGAGCTCGACCACCAATGACTGTTTTGAGCGACATTCATCGGTGTTGTGCCAAGGGCTTTTGTGAAAGTCACACCACTTCCCAATGTCCTTCGTCTTATCATTGCTCTTCTTTTCCTACGGCTTGGACTAGTTGTCTTGAGGTTGGCTATTATGTGGATTAGGGTTGCCCTTACCAAACTTTGGTTGTTGCAAATTTGCAGACCCAAATTCCCACTTGTTCTGGTGCTTAAATTTCTGCTCAATTTTGACAACATATCGATAAGTTGCTCCCAGTGATAAGATGTCCATAAACTCCATTTCGATTTGGATGTACCTATGTAGAGCTTTAAATATCCCTGATCCAACTGATCTGGATATCTACTGTTGAACTAGTGTTTTGACTCTCAGATTTGATACTCTAGGGGTTTCTGGATGCGTTTGAGTTAATTGTTTAACATGCTTGGTGATTGTCGCATGTGTGTGTCATACAATAATGTTTAAGCAATATATGTGATGCATGTGAAATAAGGGACAAACACCATCTCAATAATATGTATTATGAGAAAAAGAAGGAAATACAATGATATGCTAAAAGCTGCGAAATAATCTTCAGCTAGATCTCATGGATCGTCACTGGAATACAAAGCAACTAATAAAAAATACTCGTGAACAGAAGATGTGGATAGATCTGGACAAGCACAAATAGATTGGCAAAATACGGTTTCGAAAACTCACAGCAACTACTGCAAATGCTGGAAAACTCGTCCATGTGGCTATACTCGACAAATTCGCCTGGAAACTGTCCCAAACTAAGTGACCCGATCCCTAGGTTCCTCCTGGCAACTATCGGACTGAAGATCTGACCTCTGAAGCTCTAAATGTCATTCCATGGGGGGTTGCGCACATCCTAGGCTCTATGAGTGTGCCCTAGTGATTGTATCGACGAAATCCACTGATATCGGTCTCGAAATGTGTGCCTTGGCCTCCTTTGTAATGGGTCGGAAGGGCTTCCTCTAATTTGATTCGAAAAACCTCATGGAACCCCAAACGTCCCTCCTCAAGAGTTGTGCACTATCTCGTTGACTGATGCGCCCTGGTAGAGTCCACCGTCAAAATCCAATGATTGGTGGCTCAAAAGAAGCGCCATGGTTGACCCTCAACTGGGTCGGAAGGAATCTGCAAGATAAACCCCGATCTCGTGCAACTACACAAAACCCTTTCTAACCCTTGCGCCCTCACTGGTTGAGTTGCCCAATCACTGCAATAGATCTTAATATTCCTGAACTAGCACGGTGAAATACCTAGATGGTATCTCCGATAGGCTAGGGTGTGTCTTCCAACACCGAAACCAATTTGTGTGGTGGTTTCCTCCAAAAATCCACAAAACAACAAAGGGGTCGATTTCCTCCGGTGGAAACCGTCTCAACATCAAATCATAACATAATGAGGAATTAGGTCAAATTCCTCTTCATACACCTTCCCCGATCTAATTTGTCGATGACATAACTTAAGCTTAATGACTTATTCCTAAGTAGTGAATGATTAATTAAATAAGTCACTCGAAAACCCATTTTTCTTCTATTTCTCCATTCACTTTGGCTTAAGTGACTTTTCCTATGCTTTTTGGCTTAATTACTCGTTTAGCCACTTATTCACCCTTATTTCTTCTTTTTCCTCCTTAATGTCACTTTCGGGTTAGACTTTGTTGACTCAAACCTCCTGAAGTGACTCTAACCTCATAATACGGGAATCCAAAAAATAGGGACATGACAGTCCTCTCTTCCCAAAGATTGCATGTCCTCAAGCAATTCCATTAAACCCTGACACTTTGCCAACTGAACACAACTGAAACTGAACATGATACCTGTGTCCCAAACCCACCTGGAAGATGTGAAGCATCCTCCTCTCAACTCACTATTCGGCAAGATATTGGCATAAAAGGTCTTCGTCTGAATGTTACTGATGGGTAGAGCAACATGGTACTGCAAAAACTCGATCAACCCATCAACGAGTCGCTCTACTACAGAGCCACTCTCGTGTATCTCATGAAAGAACTCCTGAAAGTAACACTCGGCTTCCATATAAAATAATCTTGACTTCCATGACCACTCCAAGCCAAACATGGCCTCCTCCGGTTGAACAACTTGTCGCCAAAGTGAGGAGCTACAAGACCTTAGCGAATCACGAAAATGTGAAATGGTCTCCTCAAAATTGAAGCTCAATGGAAAATCTAAATGATTCACCCTTGCAAGGATCCACTCATCTCTATCAGTCAATGCAATGTCCAACCCCGTAATCCCAGGGTCCCATGCTAATATCGAAAGGGGATCATCATGTTGACGTTGCACCACTCTGGCCATGACTTTCTTCCCAATGTACACATATTGGATTCCCCACTCTTAGAACCCCATGCTAAAACACCTGTAAAGACTGGCCTGGCTATCAAGAAGCAAAATCTGTAAAGGTGTTCCTGCAGAACCAAAGTCTGCACTTCCACCGCCATACCCGATCCTTGGTACCAAAAGAGAGAACATACCTCGCCATATAGAACGAATCCTAGCTAGTCGTCTCATGACAATCCAAGAATGAAGTAGACCGCTCACTCGCTCAACCTGATCCATCAAGAAGTGAAGCAAACTACCGCCCAAATGAATCCTTGGATCCCATGGCCAATTTGGAAGTCCACCACTCCCAATTCCCCATGAATGTTGTTGTGCCATACTGATAACTGTCGGAATCCAATTGAGCCAATACATTGAACTTTGTATGCCACCAATTGATGAAAACCATATACTAGGAATCAACCATGCGCCTACTAATCCGCATTGTTGCTACCAACCTACACTGAGAAATCTTCCATCCTCACTCCTGACAATGTATGTAGAGAAAGCATGTAGTTTAGACACCCCTACCCAAGATGTATCATACTTCACCTTCATGACCATCTCCCTAAATGTAGACTCTTAGACTAAATATGAGCCATCTCTATAGTAGATCTTATCGTCCCTCAATCTACCTCTGCCAACCTGTACATTGTCCCCATGTCCCAAATGGAGAATCTTTTTCATATCTATAATGGCTCGGAGCTCATCCAACTGCCTCACATAATCCTCCCATGTCCTTTTGTACCTGATGAGAGCATCAAGGAACGGTAGCCGAAAACTCCACGACTGTATGCATGTCTAGAAAGTGTCACATACATTGGTCAATCCCAAATGTATGACCAAGAACTCATCCTTGCACATCGGTGGACTAACTGAGTAGTCACTCGAACTCCTCGCTACTCCCATGCCATCATACGCATCCAAGGGTGTCTCCTCACCTTGATGGTCAATCCTACTCTCTCTGTCATCACAAGTATTACGACTACTGATGATATTATCTCCAAAATCCACGTACTGCGACAACGGAGCGAAATGCTCTTCACTGGAAGCTCCACGCTCCATCAAGTATGCCTCTTCCCGACACTCCAATGCATCCCCATGCGCGCCACTGTACACCTTTGCATGCCATTGCAGACTACTGCTCATCACTGTATGCCTCGGTATGCAACTGCATATTCCTATGTCCTTCAGTATCATCCTGTATCCTGGATGTACCACTGTGTTAATCAATCCATGAATATCAACTGACCCTGGATCATGTATAAACGTGTCCTCATCATGGATGTCAACTAACCCTGGATCCCAAATGATGTGTCCTCGCCCGAAATGTACCTGTCTCCATAATCCATGAGTGTATGCTCCATTGTCTCATCGTGAGCAATTAGGGAGATCACCAAAGGTGGTGGATCCTGCAACACATGTGCATCCTCAAAAATCTGTCATATCTCCCTACAATCACCTGTAATTATGAATGTCCCTCATGCTCACCCATCACATGAGGCTCCTCCATCAATTCAACGATGTCATTGACAACCTCCTAAGAGAAGGTTGATGTATATGACAGAATGTCTACTAGAATGGATGAAAGAGATGCTTGACTCAAATATGAAAGAGATGCTTGACTCAGAGATGAAAGAGATGTGCCCTGGATGATCCTCAACTAAATCGAAAGGAACCTGTAAGATAAACCCTGATCTCGTGCAGCTACACAAAACCCTTTCTAACCTTCCACCCTCAATGGCTGAGTTGCAATAGATCTGAAAACTTATGAACTAGCACGGTGAAATACCTGGATGGTATCTCTGATAGGCTAGGGTGTGTCTTCCAACATCGAAATCAATCTGTGTGGTGGTTTCCTCCAGAAATCCACAAAACAACAAAGGGGTTGATTTCCTCCTCTGGAAATTGTCTAAACATCAAATCATAACATAATGAGGAATTAGGTCGAATTCCTCTTCTTATACCTTCCCCGTGTTAGAATATGAAGGATATGTGCTTGTTTTACCATTGACAATACCCTTGTCACCCAACCATAGGCAGAAGCCACCCTTCGAGCACCTTAACCTTGACAGAGAATCATTCTGAAAGCAAACCCTAGGTTAGATAGCCATACAAAGGGTAGAGCACCTTTCCCAAAGGATAGCGCATCAACAAAGGCTGATCAAATGTTCCAAACCCTAGCCAAGAGATAGTCCAAGCCAAAACGTAACTGCTAGTTGCAGCAGCTACACCAGCAGCTCTCCTCCAAACCTGTGCACAAGACTGCAACTGCACTGCGCAGAATTGGCTTTCTGCAACTGCTGAGATGTGTCAAATGAGAGACTAGCGCCCTGTATTTATAGTGGTTCTGGCAGACTTGTTGGGGACGACTTCTCCTTCTGGGTACCTGTCTGTTCAGTATATATTAATTCTTCTGGCTGACTTCTTCTCTTGGAGGCTAATAACCTAATACATATTATCTTCTTGAGCCGACAAGTCTTCTAGGGTTATTAGCCAACTCATTAGGGTT
>SNQJ01S0203027.1:0-16706 GCA_010110895.2 Picea sitchensis | reverse complement strand
CAGCAGTAGCAAGGAGACAACAACTCAACGGAGGATCTACTTCAACCTTCGGAAAACAAGGTTAGTTCATTCTTCCTGTGCTTGTCTGAGAAAAGGGGTTGAGATTTTGGGTAGAAGGTTAAAGGTTAAATCTGAAGGGTCATTTTCTGCGTATAAGTTTAGAGCCCTAGCTTATTAGTCCGTAGGGTAGAAATACCCAACAACACTATGAAACCCCAAACCTTACCCTTTCAACAAAAATTAAGAAAAATGCACCCTAAACTCGAACCGACTGTTAAAAAAGAATTGAATAAAATCCTAAATGCTAAGATAATTTTCCCTGTTAGGCACACTCAATGGGTTTCTAACCTTGTCCCTGTCTGGAAGAAAAGTGGGGAAATCCGACTTTGCGTCGATTTTCGAAACCTTAATAGAGCATCTGATAAAGACAACTACCCTGTCCCACCCATGGAACAGATCCTTCAACAGGTATCTGGTTCTAAGAGGCTATCCTTATTGGATGGTTTCTCGGGGTAAAACCAAGTCCCGATGTCTCCTCCAGACCAACTTAAAACTACCTTCCGCACTCCATGGGGCACCTACGCTTATCGAAAAATGTCGTTTGGACTGATTAATGTCGGTGCCACTTTCTAGAGAGCGATGGACATCACTTTCCAAGGCTTAATCAATTAGTCCGTCGTATTTTACTTAGATGATGTTACTGTATTTTCAAAAAACAAAACCGATCATCTAGCTCATTTAAGAGCCGTTCTACAACGATGTCGTAAATACGACATTTCCTTAAATCCTAAAAAATCTATCTTCACAGTAGAACAAGGTAAACTACTAGGATTCATTGTGTCAAGCAAAGGGATGATTATCGACCCTGAAAGGACTCAAGTCATCTTGAAACTTCCTCCTCCCTCATCCAAAAGGTCTATCCAGACTTTCTTAGGCCAGATAAACTTTGTCAGGAGATTCGTCCCCAGTTTCTCTGAAATGGTCATTCTTTACAGAATTTAATTAAGAAAGATGCACAATATCATTGGGGACACGTAGAAAATCAAGCTTTCAATTCGATAAAAAAAGGCCATAATAGACACTCCTTCTCTCATGAGCCCTGACTTTTCACAAGACTTCAAACTCTACACTTTTTCTTCTGACCATTCCTATGTTGTCGTCCTAACTCAAAAGAACCCTGAAAACAATGAAGTACCCATTACCTTTATGAGCTCTGCTTTCAAAGGTGCGGAACTTAATTACCCAGTGGTATATCAGCAAGCCTACATTGTTTTCAAAGCATTCAAACACTTCTGATCTTATCTTTTGAAATCCAAGATGGAAGTTATTGTCCCTTACCCAGCCGTCAGAAACTTGTTAGTGCAGAAAGAGTTAGGTGAAAAAAGGGAGAACTAGGTTACTTCCTTGCAAGAGTGCGACATAGAAATTACCCCAGCTCAGATAGTGAGGGGCCAAGGGTTATGAAAGTTAGTCGTTGACTCAACCGCAATACAGCAAGAAGAAAACAATATGTCAAACCTAGGACAGCACAATCAAAATGCAATATGTTGTGCACAAAACTCTGTCAGTCCATGGTATGATGATATAAAATTCTGTCTTGAACATGGGTCAGTCCCCCGCCACCTGGATCCCACTAAAATAAGAGCGTTAAGATTAAAATATGCCTCATTTTAGTTGATTAATGGTATTCTATTTCGTCAAAATTTTGATGGAGTTCTAATGCGCTGTCTTGAGAAAGATGAAGCAGAAAAAGTTTTACTAGAATTGCATGTAGGAGAAGCTGGTGGGAATTTTGGTGGTGACACCATTGCCCATAAAGTTTTGAGAGTCGGTTATTACTTTCCCACACTTTTTAGAGACGCCCATGCCTTGTGCCGTAAGTGTATTATTTGTCAAAAAGCATCCGGGCGGATATAGAAACCATCCTTTCCTTTGCAGCCCGTCTCAGTAGACTCCCCTTTTTAGCAGTGGGGCCTTGATATTATAGGTCCAATCAATCCGCCATCCTCACAGCAACATAAGTTTATCATAACATCCATAGATTATTTCACCAAGTGGTCTGAAGCTGCCGCATTAAGAACTATGAATACCAGTCACGTAATTGCCTTTTTAAATTCAAACATTATTACTCGTTTTGGTATCCCTAACTGTTTAGTATTGGATAATGCTTGTTATTTTTCTTCTCTTGATATGAGAGAGTTCACTCTAGAAAAAGAAATTAAATTGAAATATTATGCCAGCTATTACCCTTAGGGAAATGGATTTGTAGAATCAACAAATAAGAATCTGATTAAAATAATCAAGAGAACGGTATCTGAAAATCAGAAAAACTGGCATAATGCGCTGTTAAACGCAATCTGGGTTGATAGGGTAACACCAAAGAATGTTGTAGGTAACTCTCCCTTTTTTCTCGTCTATGGCAGAGAAGCAATTCTTCCACCACACATTCTTCTTCCCTCACTACAACTATCACAGAAAATACAAGAAGAAGACTGCCCCCCTTTGGAAAACTGAATTAACGCTTTAATGAAACTAGAAGAGGTAAGAGCTCAAGCTAAACATAAGTTAGATCAGCATCAACTAGTGGTCAAAAGATGGTTTGAGTCTAACTCTGCCTCTGATAGGAACTTCGAAGTCAGTGACCTTGTCTTGAAATGGGACAAACCACATGAGGGAAAGGGAGAGCACACGAAATTTCAGAACTTATGGCTTGGACCGTTTTTAATTGCTGATAAATTGGGTCCCAGCTCTTTCCGATTACAGAACCTAGAGGGACAGCCTGACACCTTTCCGGTGAATGGACAAGCTCTGAAAAGATATTTCGCTTGATGACAACCCTTTGTATACTATGTAAATATTTTGCTTTTATTTTCTTTTCTTTTTACTGTTTTGATTTTTCCCTTGTACTTATCATTTTTTATTTTTTGAAATACACATACCTGCATTTTGAACTGTTCAGACAAAGAAAACAGAGAATTCTTTCACAGAAATGACTGCAGAAAAATTTTCTAAACATCAATTATTATATACTTTTGAAATTTACATCTGTCTTGAACAAGGACTGGTGTTTGAAAGAAGTTGACTGATTTCGATTTGTGAGTAAAGCCTGTCACGATCATCTATTATCTTTTTACGCTGTCCCTGTTCCTTAAGGGAATAACTCAGAAGATGTCTCCCTGCTTTAGAAGGTTGGTTCTGTAAATAAACCATCTCTAGATCTTAATGAAGGATAGCTTTAAAAAATTCTATTGAGGTCTATAAAAATATGTCAAAATATCATAATTTTCAGCGTCACCTCGCTCAATTAAAAATCAAATCATAAAAGAGTTGTGGGAAGTTCTTTTAAACCCGTCGGGATGTTGAACAGGTCTGCTGGCAGCAGGTAAATGCATGCATGATGCCAACACAACTTTGTCGGGGTACTGAACAGACCCGCTGGTAGTGAAGCAATGTCGGGTATATGAAAATTCGTAAGTATGAAATCTCTTGACCTTAAAATGTCCTCTATTCTGATCTGGAACTTCTTGGCAGGATACGGATATCAGAGTGGGTTAAATGGAAACCCTGTAGAGGCTATGGATGCCTGCGGGCAGCAGTGGCTCTGTCAACAGTATTGGGGATTTTATCTTTAATATCGTGGCTCGCTTGTCTTAAGACTGTTATCAGTTTTCATCCTTTAAGCACTGCTGGAATATTTGATTAACGATGATGTTTAAACAATTTTCTGGTTATTGTTTTTGAGTTAGAATTTTTCTCATTATCATAATTTGAATTTGTTCTTCTGGAAAAGATAACTGCTTCTACCAGTGTGTCGCCATTGTTGGCAGCCATTTCACTTTTTTATCCTATCTCTAAAAGTTTCGTACACAAGTGTTTTGGAACCCTTGATTCTCATCGCAAGTTTTTGATTAAAACAACACTGTCATTTTGCGCATTTGCACACCTGCCTTTTGTTCTATTTTTCACGACTGCAAGCGTGAAAAAATTGATTTCGAAGTCACGTCAATGGAATTAAAATCGTCACCGGATTATTATGGTTACTCTTGTCTATGTGTTCATTGCATTTCCAATTCATTTATGGTCACACAGTTGGCAAGACACCAAAACCCTTACTCATTTGGAATTTTTTGTTGTTAATATGATTTCATTCTTAAGAGACTCTGATTGAGTCCTTGATTCAATGGTGGTTTGATGTTCTATTACTTCATTGAATTCAATGATTTCACAACAACGCATTAACATGACGATTATACCCTCAATTCAATAGTTTCATACAATGCATAAGTTTTATGGTCAAACCCCTATTCGAAATATTGTTTTGATTTTAAAACTATGCAAACACTATGCTTGTGCAAACACACAGGTCGAGTCATCATAGTTTTCAATGGTTGTTTTATTGGCATACACCAATAGTGATTTGAATCACCATATGCGCCATCGATTGTACAGTTGGATATGACTATTTTGCATGGGTTGATTTCGTTCTACCACCCTTGCACACTTTGGCATTAATGCATGCCCTCTATCCCGGGTTACCTCTGTTGGTTTCGGGGAAGTCTGTGAGCTATTCGATCCTGCGTTTACCTTGTCCAAACCCTTGCTCGTTTACCCGGCTCACTGTGTTCCCTTGCCTATGGCACCTGTGGTGTGCATAGAGCCTAATGGTAGCCAAACACTCTTGCTTTTCGACAATGCCCATGAAGATTTGGAAAATAGTGGTTGGTTGGTGTTTATCCAGAGATTTGAGGGTTTCAACCTTTCGGTAGCCCAACAGTTCGCCCACACCTTCGATAGTTACAGGGCTAAGGTCGGAGACATACAACTCAAGCTAAATGAGGAATTCCTCAGTTCGGCTACAGGCTTACCAGCTACAGGGAAAAGGTGGTTTAAGAGCTCCAAAGTAGACGAGGTGTCGTGGCTGCTCCTATTCACATCAAGGAAGATTGTAAGTTGTGATAGAGGTATGCCTATCGCTGACCTCAAACCTAGGTGGCACGATCTTTTAGCAATTGTTAAGCAGTTTGTGACCTGCGAAGGTCGTTATGGCTTGGTATTTCTGTATCATCTTCAATTGTTGATGAATTATATAGAATACCCTCTGAATATGCCACATTATCTCTTACGTAGTCTTTACAATATGTCCAAATGATTTAAGCATGAAAAGGATGATAGAATCCTTTTCCATCACTGCTTGATCAAACTCATTATCGTCCACCATTTGAGCCTTAGTGGTGATAGTTGGCAAGCCTTCATATCAAGGAATGGATTTGCCACTCCCGAGTCTGTTCAAATTGACAAGGTTGTGGTCATTGAAACCCTCGTTATGCCTACCATGCCATCTCCTACCCTTCTACCCCCTTTCAAACCCTCGATTTACCCCAGCTGTGACTTACCCGATACCATAGCCAACCCATGTGCTAAAGAAAATACTAAGGCGGTCAAGAGGCCTGTAAGGAAGAAAGGAAAAGGTGATACAGGTGTGAACAGTAAAGGGAATAAAAATGCACGATGGATATCCAGATGCGCTAGGAACAAGCCTAAGAAAAACGTTAATCAAAAGCCTATCGTCTTGAGCGAGGATTCAGACTCTAATATTGAATGTTTTCTAGCCGAGGAATAACCCTATTCTCATGGCCTATGCTCTATGGAACCCTATGACTATGTTTCCAACTTTCCCCTGTGCCTTAAGAATGATCCTAAATTCCCGAGAATTAGGCTTCACAGAGACACCCCTGGTAACTTGAAAGAACGCTCGCGTGTAATGCCAAGGCCCGATCAATCACCTTGTACCCAATGCAATTCTTGGCTTGAACGTTACTACACCGATGTTCCCCTGTTGCAATATAAGATTAACTCTTTGGAGGAACGAGTGACAGTGTTGTCAAAGGAGAATGACAGGCTACAAGCCAACGAAAAGAAACAAAAAACCACCGGTTCAATTGTCTTCAGAAACGTCGAGGCAACAACAGCCTTCGTCAATTCAAAGTTATCATGATCGAATCATTTTTCGACCGCCCAGGTATGTATCTCAATATCAATTTTGTTTTATGAGTTGGTTTGTATTAGTATGACCGATTGGGGTTTGCTTTCGATTAGTCCTATTTTTTGTTTAGATTCAAAATGATTCTGTTATATTCGGAGTACAAAAAATGATTTCGTTATGAATCATGTACAGTAGATTCATTTTGCTAAAATCAAATATAGCTATGATTTGGTTAATACAATTTTATTGTTCTCAGTTTAGCATGACGATTGTGTCGGCTCTAAGTTAGTTCGATTCATTTCTTTTGGTTTGATTTTGAAACGATTCTGTATGTTTGAACTAGCATAATCTTTTGTGTATGCGATGCATTGATATCAGGGATTGGTTTGATAAATACAACGTAATCTATTGATTCAAAAAAGAAAAACAACTCTGTTAGTTTTGCATTTAGAATCGATTATGTTAAGTGTTGGATTGACATGTTATATCTATATTGAATTCATACCAAAGATTTATTTGATCGGTTTGAAATTGATTCAAAGAATGATTTTTTTGGTTTCCAATTGTCAATTGATTTTGTCTGCTCCGAATTGGTAATAAAAGTTGTTTGACAGATCATATATATCCTGTTATCATTTGATTAATTCAATAACGATTTCATTTGTTCAAATTGGCATAAGGAATCTGGTTACTTATAGCATGAACGATTTTTTTTGTGTTGAATTAATAATTAAATATTTGTTTAATAAGTAGGATATATTTTTGTTAGTTTTGGATTGATTTAAAATGGTTATGTTTTCAAATTAGACCAGCTATAGAATCGCAAGATTCTGTAGCTAGTCTTAAAATTTAGATTTTTTGTTAATTTTATCAATAAAACATTATCTAAACTTGTGTGTTCTTGTCTACTTACAGGTACCTATGAATTTCATTGACAAATTGGATATGTTGTAGTAGTTTAGATATAGTTTTCAGTTGTTAGTCATGGGAAAAAAATAGGGACTTGGGAGATTGTTCCCGGATTTTTTGTAAACTGCTTTGATAATTCCCATAGGGATGTTTTACCGTGTGGTCTTTAAATACTTGTTATTTTTTGTAAAGAACCCATCATCACTGTTGGGAGAACAAGACTATGGATTTATGATACAGACTTGAATGGAAGTTGATCTTTTTGAATAGCTTTAGCTTTCAATTTATCATACTTTCATTCAGGTTTTGTGCATTCTAATTTGTGATTAAGTCTTTGACTACTTTAGATATCAAGACTTATTACAGGTTAATGCATTGTGATTTAAATTCTGTCCATGTCTTATGTATCTCAGTTTTAGCACAACAATTATTCTGTTTCAATTTAATGAATAAAGGTTTATCTTCTTCGTTAAATGAACTAACAAATCTTTGCACAGGGATTTATCTAACTGCGATGATTTGTAAATTATAGGATTGTTGTTGTTTTTTATGTTTTATTTGTTCTGTCGTTGATATTCAAAAGAGCACTGCTGCTTCATGTTTACAAGAAGCTTGTGGGAAATTTTGTGCGGGTTTCCTCCCATCGAACAGCTGAATCAGATACTTTGCACGGGACAAATTGGAAAGTGTTATTACATGTTAGTTTATTAGTCTTATTTAAGTAGTTTGGATAGATATATTAGTTTAGATTTATTAGTTCAAATTATCATTTTTTGATTGCTCGGCTTAGATAGTTTCTGTTTTATTTCTTTCTCATAAAATTATAAAAATAAAAATAAAACAATAGTTTTGCTGTCATAGAACAACTTACAAATGATTTTTGCAAGTTTTCATTTAAAATCTGTAATCTGTAAATATTATACATTTGTGATTAAGATCTAATGTTGTTGATAGTTGAACATTTAAAACCATATAATGATTGTTGTATAATATTAGACAATAGACTGCATATATTTATTTCAGACTTGTTTATTAGTTTTCTTTAATTATTGTTTTCATTTATATTAGTTCCTTTAGTTTTGGTTTTCTTTCGTTTTCTTAGGACTTAGATCGGCTAACGGAGCCTCTAAACCCGTCGGGGTGGATCATCCCAAACAGATTGGGTTATTTACACAACCCCGTACCGGATCCACTCCTCCAATTGGCGAGCGTTCATTTTCGCCCGTCAACAAACTTCTATTGACAAATCCACGATTATTTACATATCTTCTATTTACACCATTCATGTTTCCTACGTATTTGTTCCTTTCATTGATTCTGCAATTAATTGCCTTATGTCCAAAATTTTTGCAAGTATAACAATGACCAAGAAAGAAATTTTGATACCTTCGAGTAAGTGACCTTCTTTTTGATGTAGTCCATCTGAGTTCATGATCTACCCTTCTGTAATTTCCTTCATACCGATTGAAGCTTTTTTGACTCCTGAAGGTAGGAGGTCTTCTTGGATATTCATCTCTTTTGTAATCATTCCTTCTTTCTGGTGTCTTGGTCCACTTCTCATCAACTATCTGTGTAGTTCTTTCTACAACCTTCTTGTTGGTATTTGCATCTTCTTTGTATGAAGTTTCTCCCATGCATCCAAGTTGTGTTAATTCTTTTGGCACTTGAGAGTTTCTTAAGCTCTTCCTCAATGAGACAACTTCTTGTTCAAGTTTCTCACAATCTTCTTCTTTATTCATCATTTGGACCTTCTTTACTTCTCCTATTCTTCTTGATTCTTCAAGTAGAGTTTTCAAGGAAATGGTTTCTTCTCTTAGTTTATGAAAGTATTCTAATTGTTTCTTTAAGATTACAACTATCTTTTCATAACTACCCAATTCACTTCTTAGTTTTCTACGCGTGTCTTTGAGCTTGCTATTTTCAATCTCAACATGCTTCAATTTTTTAAGATTCTCATCTTCTTGTTGAATCATTTCTACTTCATGATTTTCTTCTTATTCATTGTTATCTCTTTCAATCCTTGAATGAGGACATTCAAATTCAACATGTCCTACTCCTTCACAATTAAATAAAAATAACTAACCTCTATTTGCTTCATTGAAATCTGATATGTTGAAATTTGTTTCAACTTCTTTTTCTTCTTCTGCTTCTTCTCTTGCATAAAGGTCTTGTAGCTTGTCCCAAATATCTTTTTCTGATGCACATGATCCCACCTTAGATTTCACTGAATATGTCAATCCATCCAGGATGGTATCTATTGCCAATTTGTTATTCCTTTTTGCTTCCTTCTGAGCTGCAGTCTTTGGTTTCTTTAAAGGATTGTATCCTGAAGAAACTGAGAACCAAACATATGCCCCAATACATTTCAAGTAAGTTTCCATTATATTACTCTAGTATTCAAAATTTCTTCCATAAAATGGTGGAATCCCATTTGGAATGTTGTCTTTCATTTCTTCTTAGGATCTTCCTTCCAGTGGTTAAACTGTATTGAAGGTAACCTTCTCTGATACCAATTGGTGATACTGAGAGGGGGGTGAATCAGTATCAAGTACAATTCAAAACCTTTTTCATCTTATACGTAAACCATTCAATTATATCCAATGAGAAATGAGCAATAGTATAAGAGTTACACCAATACACCACAGTACACCATGCACAATATATGAGAAATAATCAATAGTTATTGTTTAAGGGAAGTAATGACTTCCAAAGGTAGCTACAACTTCCAAATGTAAAGGGAGGGATAAAACTCAAGAGGAATATACAATACTCCAATATCAAGAGAGGTTTTAACTCTCCATCCTTTCCCCTTCCTTACACCGAAGAATATATGAGAGATAATAAAACTTTACAATAAATCATCACCATCAAGGAACCATCACATAGATCCTGATAATGCTTCATGAGAATTCTTCAACTTCTGCAATTCTTCAATTCTTGGAATACTCTGATCCTATAGAAAATATTACTCAATGTATTTTCTGAAACGTATCCAAGTTTCACTCCTTGAATCCTCCCCAAAGGGAAGTTATAGAAACAATGGTAGACCTTATTCAATTTTGGTTTATTTAGGAGACCCAACTTGTACATAATGCTCTGCGCTCAATGTTTAACATATGATTCTAAAACTCACACACAAGAAACTAAATTATGTACTCTTTTCAATGAAATTGGTCCCACGTCATTTGGATTCTCTATGAAGAAGTTATGAATATTTTACTCGGAACACACGCTTATTAACTAGCTTCATGACTGGTAAAAAACCCTATCTTCCACATAGTGTATCTCCATAATTATAGAGAATCAAGAGATGAAAATTTTATTGCAGGTACCTTGACATGTCTTCTGAATACCATAGAAATTTCACCATCTGAATCGTTCTAGAAAAAACGTTATAGCAAAAATGGTAAGATGACTTGAAAATAACATACCTTAGAACACATCACCAAATGACTTCATCCTCCCTTGAAATCTGACCTTCTTTACTTATGATTTTGTCTTAAATTCGACTTATATTTAAAATGAATGTATAATGATATTTATTTATACCATTTATGTCACTTCCTTTTAACATTAGGGCCAACCTAACACTTTATTATTTTGTAATTCTTTTCTTTAATTATCTTCAGAGCCTACATGTACTTCCTTCTTCAATTCACTTTGTCATCTTCAAAAATTCATTTCTCCTCAACCATGAGGATCCACATGAAATTCCACATACCACCGGAAACAACATGATGTATACTATCCATCAATGGGTGTTGTATCTTCATGTTCATTTTCCTTCATGTCCAAATACCTTCATCAATCTTGCGGTCCAAAACCAATGACTAGGGTTGACATCAATGACAACAACCAATCTTCCAACAAGTTTGACTGGGACTAGTCCTCTTTATTTATTTCCCTACAAGTAGTTTATTTTGATTGTAATAAAATTTATCAGGGATTGAATGGTGAGATTGAATTGTTTTTTCATGAGAAAAATATAACCCATAGTGAAAGATACATGACCGAAGCCATTAAAAATATGAACTATTACCCAATGAATTTTATTGAATATTCTTTAAGTATTTAATCACAAGGGAGAGAGGTCACTTGGAGGTAGGAGTAAAACCTTACTCTAATAATATATTTTGCAAACATTCATCATTTATTGAATGAAATATTGCATCTAGTGTTAGCAGATTACTTTCTTACTTTGCTTCCCAATGACTCATATATCTTGTGAGCTAGTTTTTTTATTTCAAGAGTTTTCATTCACATATATTAAGTAGTAATTAAATATTTCAACCCTTGTACTGATCTCTACACATACCATGTTGATTTCTCTAAGATTACATTCTGGTTCGATAATTTAATTGTTATCAAACTAAGCTAATTAATTTTTCCAACATGAACTTGCCATGGTTGAGTTTCTTTTCATACCAATATTTTCTTTGTTGCTTCACTACTATCGGTGTTGAAGAGTGCTTGCATCATGTACTCATATAAGGAATTTAGTTGATTCAATATTTCCTTCTGTGTTGATGGTATATCCATGTTCAATTCAGATGTTGTCCTCAATGTACGATACTCAAACTCAATGGGGAGCATTGCTTTCTTACCATATGCTAATTCAAAGGATGCAATCCTTGTGGTAGTCTTCGATGTGATGTTGTGTGCCCATACTGATTCTATGAGTTTCTTTGATTATTTCTTTTGGTTCATGCTCACTATTTTGGTGAGGATGTTTTCTAGATCCCAGTTGGTGAATTCATCTTGTCCATTTCCTTGGGGATGATAGGTTGTTTACCTTATGTGGTGTATTTGGTGTTCCTTCATGATATAATCAAAAGTATGGATGTGAACTGAGCTCCGTGTTTTGTTACTATCTCTCTTGGATACCTAAATATTGAAAATATGTATTCTTGGAGGAATAAAACTACATTTATTTCCATGACATCCTTCATGGCCTTGACTTCATCCCACTTGGTTAGATAGTCAGTGCATAACAATATGTTCTTCTTTTTCCCTGAAGGTGGATCAATTGGGCCTATAAATTCCATGCCCCACTTTTCAAATGGTTCCAATGATACTTGAGGATACGAGGTCATTTCATTCCTATTTGTAGGATTCCACATCCTTTGAAATTCATCACAATGTGAAGTGTATTGTTGAGCATATTTGTGTAGGTTCATCCAATAGTATCCAACCTACAAGATTTTGTAGGTTTTTCTTTTTGTTTCATAGTGTCCTCCACATGGTTCATCATGAAAATCATGGAGGATATCATGCATTTCATATTCTCTCATTCATATCCTCAAGACTTGGTCTGGGCCAAGTTTGAATAGATACCATGCTACCCAAGTATAGGCCATGCTTTTTCTGAAAATATTACATCTTTCATAGTAGGATAAATGTTGAGGAAACCTCCCTATGGTCATATAATTTACTATGTAAGAAAATCAAGGTGATGCAGGAGCATCTCTCCATGTCATCCATGCGCCAGCCAACCAGCCCACATCAGTACACACATTCAATGAGGAGAAGAGGCACCAGCCCTCTCACATTTTAAAATTTGAATGTCAATGTAATTAAATGCATGTAAGACCGTTGAGCCATGAAGCCACACCTTTGCGCGGGAAAAGTTGTAGATATACTTTAATGGTTGTAAGGCTACAATCTAGATCCAATCTGGACTAGACAGCCCATTCAATGTAGAGTTAATGTAAACTGAATAGGGTAGGTAGATTTGGAGGGAAGAGCTCCAAGAGTCTCCTCGTGTAAAATATATTTTGATCTTGTTTTGTGTGTGAGAAATAGATAGAGAAGAGAGCAAAGAGGAGGATCTGAGACTCTGTCAAAGTCTGAGCTCAGGAACACCTTGTAAAGAGAGGCATTTTATTAATACAAACCAGAGTAGTTTTTCCTGCATATTATCTGTGTTGTGTGAATGCTTTCATGTGTTCTATGTATGTTGTGAATGTATGTTGTAGATGTGCAATTGCAGGGATAGATAGGTTATGCTATCTAAGGAGTTGTTTGATTTTAGGTTTAGGGGAGCTTTGAGGCTTCATGCCAAGAGGGCGTGACAGAACACTGCGGGTTCTGATAGCCAGTGCTTAGAGAGAACTTCCAATTCTATGGAATTTGGACAAGGACATGCTAGGAGGGAACACCAACTGAAATTTTTGACTCAGAGGAAGACCTCAAGGTTGTTGAATACCTTGGAGGTAGTACTATGTAGAGGAAGGCACTGTGGAGGACCGAATCACTGCGGGATTCTGTAAAAACTCTGTCAGGTGGGCATTGAGTAGATGCATGGATTGCATTGAGGAGGAACTCTGCTGTGAGTTCTAAGAGAAACAAAATCACTTAGGATTCTGAGGGCTCTACCAAGAATGCATTGAGAAGGTGCATAGAGTGCACAGGAGAAGACAAAACTGTTGAATGTTCTATGAGAAGACACTCTGCCAGGAGGGCATTGAGTAGATTTGTAGATAGAGCACAAGGGAAGAGATATTTGAGTTATAGAACTGAAGAAGAGTCCAAGAAGGGATCTTCACAGGGTTGTTGAACACCCTTTAGTCTCAGTAAGAAGTTTTCTTGAGCAAAGGAGTGCCAGGAGGGCATCAAATTCTCCATCTGAAAGAGAAGGAAGGAAAAGGGTGAAGTCTCCTTAGAGATCTGAGTAGTGGAGAAGCTCAGAAGAGATAGCACCGAGTTAGAGTGCAGAGATTTTGCAAGGTGTGAAGGAGTCGTGGAAACCTTTTAAGGTTTCATAGAAGGCCAAGCTCAGGAGGGAAAGTGATTTTACACACAGAGGGCACAAGAGGTTGCAGAGGCTGAAAGGGAGAACTCTTTGGAGAGTTTAGAATCCCAAAATCTCAGGAGGGATAGCGTCTTCAAATACACAGGCGAGATCAACTATGGAAGAACTCGCAGAGAAGGAAAGAAAAGGTCGAAGCCCTTGTATTTTGAAAAAAATCTTCCAAGGAATTGGAAGAAAGCGCATGCTCAACTGGGGGAGCATAGCTGCCGTCGGATCAGGCCAAAGGGAAGATCTGCACCATTGAATTTCCATGTCCAGATAGCAGTAGGAGAGCGCATAGGAAGGGAGTGGATCTAAACTGTTATATCTCACTCAGGCAACCAATAGCCGTCGAATCTGTCAGAAGAAGCATGAGGTTTAAACCCTTGTGAGCAGAGGAGAAAAGTCCTGAAATAGGTGTGGATATCAAGATTTCAGAGGTCCTGATGATGAAAGGTCAAGACACTCCATAGTGATAGTACATAAATAAGAGAAGAGATCTGAGTCGTCCTCTTAGAGGAGGACACGTGTTGTGAGATCACCTATTTCGAGGATTTGGACACCAAGAAACATAGAGGGGAGTCTTTTGACTTCGTCAATGGTGAATTCCCGAAAATGATTTGGACCGTCCCTTCGTAGGAGGACATGTGGTGGAGATAGGGGAGTCCACCAAGATTTCATATACCGCGGATTCGAGAATCCATAGCAATTGTGCCACAGGGATCGTGGATTCCCAAAATCCAAAAGAGGATCGGAAGCATCCAGGGAGAGGACACATGGCAGCAGGAGGGTACTTCGGTATTTCGGGTGCTGGGAGTACCAGAGGACAGTGAAGGTCTATTGCAACGGGATTCGTGAAATTCCGAAATGCAAATTCCTGAAAGAAAAGTGGAAGGAGAATTTCTGAGTCGCAAGGGCGTAGGACAAGTTTCGACATACCAGGTATCGGGATTTAGAAGATCCTGAGTACAGAGGATCCGGGCTCTTGTGGATGAAAACTATGAAATGATCAGGGTCATTGATTCAAGGAGAAGATCATAGCCGTTGATCTCAGACATGAGTAAAAAAGGGACATAACGTCACTTCGACATTTCGGATATCAGAAGTGCGGGAGAGCAGTGACCAGGAAGGAATCCTTGCAATAGGAGAACCCGAAATGCGAAAGTCCAAAAGTGTTTGGAAGAAGGCGTCATTTCGGTGTATCGAAGTTCAGAACTTTGGGAGTTCCGAAGACAAGGGTTCAGGTTTTTAGGGATTGAAACTCCGAAAACACGAAAGGCGAAGAGCCGAGAAACAAGTATTTCGACTTTTCGGGAGTCTTGAAGACAGGAAGCCGGGCGATTTGCGTCGATGAACCCCAAAGAAGGTTGTGGTCATATGAGGGGAGGTCATATGGACTAAGGGTATAGCCCAGGGGGATAATTACTGTGAGCATCATTTCGACATTTCGGTATATTGGAGATCGAGAGATCGAGGAGTCAAGGACTCTTGACATCATGACTTGCGAAGTCCTGAAACCTGTGTTAAGCCCTAATATTGGCTCATTACCCCTTAATTGGGGCATATTAGACTAGTAATGTTATTTTATTTATGTTTTCTTTAGGCCATTAGTTGTAATTTAGATTAGTAATGTTATTTTATTTATGTCGGATTTAGGCCATTAGTTGTAATTATACCTCCTAGTATCTTATATATACCAAGGAGACATTTTCGTTTTGAATCATCTTGTAATTCAAAATTTAAGTGGGGTAAAAGGAGGTTTCCCCCTCGAAGAGGATTATTATCTGAAATTATCTCTTTTTCAAGGCGTTGATTACTTTTCCTGAGGTTTTTCTATGCTATATTGATGTTTGGTTCTTAACATATGGTATCAAAGCTCAAGGTCTTGGGGTTTCGCTGCTACATCTGAGACACCGTGGAATTTTTTCTATAACTTGTTTTCTACAATGTGTCATAAGGAACGGCTTGGAGGATATTTAGAAGACAGATCACGGTACGTTGGGTTCAAAATTCAGCTCCTGAGGCCTTATACTTTCGGAGATACAGCCTGTACAAGATAGGGTTCTGGAATCATCCTGAAATGAGTCATTGTGGAATTTTTTCTATAAAACATTTTTTGTAATGTTTCAGACCCTGAACACTGGAGGCCATTTACAAAAATTAGTAAGGTATCTTTGGTCAAAATTTCAGCTTCTGGGTCATCTTAAATTTGTAGATACACCCTGTGTAAGATAGGATATCTAACTAGCCCTATTGACTAGTCTCAAGAAGGTGTTCCAGGTAAAACAATCATAACTTCTTCCTAGAGTATCAAAATTGTGTGGGACTAGTTGCATTGGATCGTGGACAGTCTGTAGTATTTTGGGTGCGAGTTTCAGAATTTTATATCAATTATTTTGTGCGGGGCACACTATAGAAGTGAGATCTCTTGGAAAGGCCAAAAATCAGCAAGTTGTGGGGAAGTTACCATAAATTCCACTTGGCACATCCAATTTTGATCAGACCTATGGCATTGAAAAGAAAAAATATCAGAGAAATACATAAGAGAAATTTTCATACCTAGAAGGGCCAAAACTTGGGAGATACAACAGAAGAAATATTGTCTAGCAGAACCACCTCAAAATAAAGGTTCAAAAGTGATACTTGGCCAACATGCCACCCAAAAAGGGAACTTCTACACAAAATAAGCCTCCAGAAGATCCTACTTGGACTCTTGATGAAGGTGAAGAAATGTGTAGGGACATAAATGAACTACAAAATAAGATGGATTCAATGGAAGCTAAGATGGATTCAATGGAAGCTAAGTTGGATACTAAGATGGATTCAATGGAAGCTAGGTTGGACACTAAGATAGATGGTTTAAAAGGGGATATCATGGAAGCATTGAAAATTTTCATAACAGATAAGACACCTGAAAGTGAAAATGCATCCCATGAAATTCATGATGTTGACACAAGGAAGGTGAATCAAGAATGGAGAAACTCCAACTTTGGTTTGAAGACCAACCACGTTCCTAATATTGAC
>SNQJ01S0203026.1:0-16706 GCA_010110895.2 Picea sitchensis | reverse complement strand
CTACAAATGCATACTAATGCATACTAAAGAAACACACTTTTACCTAACGACATATTAGACCAAGTAGATCTTAACTAACTCCTAAGTGTCTAGATATCCTAACATCGGTGCCATATTTATTATTCATTTCTTCTGCCAATGTTTTTTCCTTGGATTTATCATCTAGAATCAACGCGAGATCCATACCCCTGATGGGTAGGCCTGTTATCTGCGTGACAAGTTCGAAGTTTATGGGGATGGGTTTGTCTAGCCATACATCCCCTCCATGCGTAAGTACTAACAGTTTCTTGACACATGCCGACGCATATTAGCCTCTGCCAAAGTGTGGTATCTTTAGCAATCCTAGAATTCTTGTTCTGTCCAGTCTAGCTGCCCACTGGTGTGCCTTTGTGATGGTTTCTCCAAGTTGGTTCACAACTACTTTTTGCGTAAAGACCTGTGATGCAAGCTCTAGATATTTGGATTCGTCTTCTACGTCATGGTCAGAATACTTGAGCTTCCCGATGTGACCTAATAGCTGTGGGTCTGCCTGTACTCCCTCTGATATGCGAGGTAGCACAATCTCTACAACCAGTTTATTTCAAGGTGCACTCAGTATATGAACTCAGTCCTCCTGTTGTGTTGGCTGGCTTAAAGTTCCAGCAACTCCTGGCTGTTCCCCTGTCATCCACTCTGGCCACCCCGAGATAGTTCCAGTGGTCTCCTCGGCTAGATGAGCTAAACTGGGTGCTTGCGTCTCGTCTGGTTTCTCCTCTTCTTCTAGATGCTATGTCGATCCGTTCACTTCCATGACTGCTTCAGTATGTTCCGATGGTATTTCCTGGTGGGTTTCTTCTTCTTTGTTCTGAGGCTCATGCACCGTTGTTGGTGTATCCTGTTCCATGGCCTCTGTTTTTGGTTGCAGAATCTCCTCTAGTATTGGTGTGGACTCTATTGAGATTTCCTCTGGCAACAAGATTCCGTCAATATCGACGATCTCTTGTGGCTATTGTTCATTTTCTTCCAGTGGGCCTCGTGACATAGTCTGAACCTTGGTTGATCCAGTTGTCTGGCCTGGTTCTGTGAGCTTCGGTGGTGCCATAATGGTGTCTGCCAAATGTTTGTTGAGTTCGAATGGATTCGGTGAGCTCTATGGTTTCACTCTGTTCATTCTGGTTGTTGTTTCTCTTTTTCTGTTCTCCTTTTGTGAATAGACTAACTGCTTATGTGCTCGTGTGTTGTATGAGCTCGTCATGAAGCTTGTTGAGGATGCTTCCTCCATCATGCGATTAATGCACCATAATTGTGGGTTCAATGCATCCGCGACGGTTTCGTACTTGCCATTACGCCTACTCTGTCGTCTCCAGTTGGAACGTTTAATGTGACATCCCATTCGTCCTTGCCTTGCTTTAACTCTGCCTCATGTTGTCCTATCAGCCTGCTTTTGTCGGTTTTCCTTTTCTCGCTTGTTTCCTTTTTCGATATGGTTGTTATCGTTTCCCTTGTTGGCTTTGTGTTTCGTATGCAGCTTATTTTTTTTTTTCCTTTTTTTTTTTTANCCCATTGATCATTCCTCTTATGTCTGTGACTACTAGATCTCTTAACTGTACAACTCCTCCATCCGTGACAGATTTTACCTCGTATGGTCCTAGCCAATGCATTCTGAGCTTTCCTGGGTGTTGTAACGATTTACTGTCGTAGATCAATACTAGATCTCCTTCCTTGAATGTCTTCCTCTTGATGTGGTGGTCGTGCCAATCTTTGTCTCTTGCTTTCCGTACTTGTTGGTGGAATCCTGCCAAGATTCTATCTTCCTCCATCAATAGTAGCTGATTCAGTCTTTCCTGTATTGCTCCTCATTCTGTCATGTGTGTGATAGATGCTACACGTAGACTGGGTATTACAAATTCTAACGGTACTACTGCTTCTTGACCATAGACTAGTTTGAATGGTGTGTGGCTTGTCAACTTTTTTCATGTGGTTCTATATGCCCATAAAACTGCTGGTACCTTGAGGTCCCAATCGTCCCTATTGACGTTACATATCTTCGTCAAGGCATTTTCTAGAATTTTGTTGAAGGCTTCTACCATGTCATTGGTCTGTGGATGATACAGTGTATGTTTTTGGTGATGAACTTCAAACTCTTCAAGCATCGCTCAGATGGTGCTGTTTATGAAGTGCATTCCTTGGTCACTCATCAAAATTCTTGGGCACCCAAATCTAGTAATTACCTGTTCAAACAAAAAGTGTGTCGATGTCTCTACACTGCAATCTTTTAATGGTGTGGCTTCCACCCATCTTGTTAGGTATTCTGTCTCGGTGATAATATATCTCGCCCTCGTTCTTTTGGTTGGTGGGTTGATGGGTCCCACAAAGTCTATCGCCCATTTGTCGAATGCCTGAAGTGTCACTTGCGGTTGTAGTGGCATCTCAACCCTTCAGTTGGGTTTGCCTACCCTTTGACAGACATCACATTGCTGACAGTACTCTTTCGAGTCTTTGTGGATCGTTGGCCACCATAATCCTATGCGTAGTACCTTCTGCGCGGTAGCTTTTCCTACATAATTCCCTCCTGCTATTCCCTCGTGGGATTTTGCTAAAATTCTTGGTCGTTCATGGTCTAGTATGTATCTTTGTAAGATGCTATCTGCGCCCATCTTGTATATATGTCCTGCAATCAATTGATAGTCAGTTGCGCAGACTACCAGGTTCTTCTTCTGCACAGTGGTATATTCTTGCGATGCAATACCTATGCTCAAGTACTGGATGATATCTGTGAAGTAATCGTCAGCAATCTGTGCTGAGAATAGTTGTGCATCTGGAAAGTTGTCTTCTAAATTCGTTGGTTCCTCTCCATTTTTGATCCTCGATAGGTGGTTAGGTCCTGCATTCAGTTTTCCTAGTTTAACTATTACCTCAAAGTCGAATTCTTGAAATAGCAATAACCATTGACATATTCTCCCCCCCAACACTGGCTTGTTGACTAGGTATTTCATGGCTGAGTGATCTGTAAACATATTAAAGTGTTTTCCCAATAGGTAATGTCTTTATTTCTGTAATGCATAAACCATAGCTAGGCCTTCTCTTTCTGTCGTGTTATAATTCAGTTCTGAGTCTAATAATTTTCTGCTTGTGAATGTTATCGGGTGATCCAAGTCTCCTACTCCTGGTTGCACTAAGATAGCTCCAAGTGCTATCGTTGATGCATCTACATGTACATGGAATGTCTTCTCCCAATATGGAAATACCAATATTGGTGTGGTGACCATTTTTTCCTTTAGGGTATCTAGACCATGTTGGCACTTGTCGTTCCATTGATACTTTGTATCCTTCCTTAACAATTTTTCCGTTGGCGCTGTAATCTGAGCCTTTGATGAATTTCCTGTAATATCCCGTATGTCCTAGAATTTCTCTTAGTTGGCAAACTATTTTTGGTGCTGGTAGGTTAACAATGACTAAGATTTTGGACAGATCCACTAGCAAACCCTGTTTGCATACTATGTGTCCCAATAGTATCCCAAATGGTGTTCCAAATATGCATTTCTTGATATTCAGTGATATCTGGCACTATCTGCATCGTTCTAACATCAGTCATAAAACTTCCACATGGTCTTTTAGTAAGCTATACACTGTCCAATCATCCAGGTATACTTGAAGGAATTGATGGATGAATTCCTTAAATGCTGCGATGACCACTCTAGAAAATATCATAGGTGAATTCTTCAGTCCAAACGGCATGACTATATATTGATAAGATCCCCATTCTATCGCAAACGTGGTCTTGTGTCTATCCTCCTGTGGTATCTTAATCTGATGATATCCTGAGAATCCATCGGTGAATGAGTAGGCTTCGTGGCCTCCTACGTTCTCGAGTACTTCATCCATGAACGGTGTGGGGAATGGGTCATGTAGACATGCATCGATCAACTTCCTCAAGTCGACGCATATCTTGATCCCTCTTCCCTGTTTCTTGTCCTGTACTACCATCAGGCTTATCCATTATGATTCTTCAACTGGTTTGATGATGTCAGCCTTGCGCATCCTGTCGATCTCATCTTTAACTTTATGTTTATATATGGGGTTCAACCTATATGGTCGTTGTTTAATGGGTATTGCATCAGGTCTGAGTGGTATCTTCATTTATCCTAATTCTTTGACAATGCCTTTCATCTCTGTAAAGGTTGTGGGAAAAAGGTCGTTGTATTCGCGCAACAATTTTGTGATGCTTTTTAGTGTCTGTTCGTCCTATTAATCTCCAATGTTGACCATTTTGGGTTTCTCGACGGTCCCTATGTTAACCTTATTTATATTGATTGGCACAGTGATGACCTCTGACTCTAAGGGTGGTCCTTTCACATCTCTCTCGCCTTCGAATTCTTCGATCTGAATATCACGCGAATCATCTTCATCTGGTGCTTCCTCCTGTACGTGGTAGCATGACAGTAGATCCTTGACTGCCTCCTTATTCCGCTGTTGTACCTTTGTGATATATTCCACTTCCAGTTCTTCAATGGATATGATGTATCTGATCCATTTCAGGGCCGCATCTATGTTGGGTTTCTCATGCTCGAATGAGAAAGTGACTGCAAAGTTCTATTGGAGTGTCACCCATGTCTTGGTTCCTTTACGCATTTCTTGGTCCGTATACCAATTCGCTGGTATTCCCTCCAAAGTATGAATGAAGTGGTGACACCATTCCTCCGGTGGCGTCATTTTCCACAGCGTTTTACATGCCTCCAAGTGTTCTGCTGGTGTGCCTAGTCCGTCATATTTATGTTGTTTGTTAACCATTTGTTCTACGTCGAACCTTATGCGCAATAATCACTTACATTGGTACCAATCTATGATAGTCTCTTTGTGTGTACCCCACCATATTGCAGGTGTAGCCTTTAATGCTAAATCCAGTGCTAGAAATCTCTGGTTTTCTAATACTTCATCTTCATATTGTGTCAAGAAAGTTTCCAAATCATTTAGCCCATGAAAACTGGGTGGTTATCTGATTTCTGTGTCAATCCACCTTATTGTGCGGTCCATTATGGAAGACCTTCTTGTGGATACTTCGTGTAGTCTTTGCTGCCAGTTTTCTAACTCGGTGTTTGAGTCTGTTGTACATGAAGTAATGCTCCGCCAACTGAGTACCCCATTTGAAGTTGGGTTTATATAGTCTGCATCGTGCGTAGTTGTTCTATACAACTGGATGATCTCTTCTAAATCCAGACAAGTGGGTTCTATGAACCTCTCACTTTCTGATGTGTTGAGTGGAGCTGTGACCCTATAGTCCCCCGACTCAAATGTCATTTTTCTAGTTTTTAAGTCAATTATGGCCTGGTTTTTGAACACCCAATCCAAACCAAGTAGCGTCGGGTAAGGTGTTGTGTCGTTGACTATTTCGATGACTTCAAAGTCTGCCTTAGTGTACACACCATCCAGATCTACCATCACTCCTTTTAGTCTACCTATTGGTAGGACTCTATGTTGATTTGGTAGCTTTAATTGAATAGTTGAGTATCCCAGTGTAGGTTCTCCCATGCATTGCCATGTAGCTTTTGGTAGTACATTCACTTCAGATCCTAGATCTAGTATAACATATCCCATAATGAAATCCCCAATGTTAGCATTTAGTCTAAATTCCCTACTTTTTCTTCTTATTGTATGTAGGTGGTTGATAGTTTTCAATTCTGGCTTCTGTTTCATCTCGCTTCTACATTTTTCTAGGATATTTTGCAATATTTTGACAGATGAAGGATCACTTAACATTTTGAGGCATGATTGCAAAAAGTATTTGATAGTACTTACTTGTTCCTTGGGTTATATTCTATTGGTATGGTCCAGTGATGGCAACATTTCATATTCCGGGGCTTCCTTGCTCTATTGTGCAGTCGACGCAATGTTCTCCTTCTGGAATTCTTGTCGGGCTTCTGTAAAGATCTCCTTCTCCTTATGCGCGTCGAACTGATTCTTGGGGTCAATGTTCTTCTTTACCTATTGGTTCTGCACTGGTTCCTATCGAACTGCGTCATTTCCTGTTTTCGTTCCTCCTCGAGTGACTATGTTGATGTTTCGTCCGTCATCCCTTGCTTCGACTAAAATCCACTGAACATTCTGGTTATTTTGATTATTTTTTCCTGGATCTTTACAAGTAATGTCAGACATTCCTCTGTATCATGGTCCGATGTGAAACAATACATACAAGTCGCTAGTGGCAGTGGGCAATCTCGTGCATAATGTCTTGGTTGCTAGAAATTGTGACATGTGACTAATCCTCTACCGTGTCCGAAACCTCCTCTGGCTCATCCTTCTCTTCTATAAGCTGTGCAATCACCTCACGGCATTTTATACTGTGGTCCCTGATTATACAGTGTGCTATTGAACTGGGGTTGTGTCAGGTTGTCCTGTGGTTGTGCATTATTGTACGGATGTGGTGTAGTATTATACTGCTACTGCGCAATGTTGTATGGGCTTGGCACTTGAGTTAACTATGGTGATGCTTTCCCAATCATTATTTCTCCCTATACCCTATATGTGTCTGATGTTCTTTCCCGCATCAGATCCATAGTTCTGCAATCTTTGTCGTCATGGCCAACTGACTTGCAAAAGGTGCAATATGAATTCTTTGGAACTGTTTGGTATTTATGCATCATCATGCAGTGGTAAGGGTCATGACCCAATTTCTTTCATATTTCACACCATAATCCTCCCTGTGGTAGTGGGTTTGGAATCCCCGTCGCCATATACTGTGTGAATGTTGGGCATTCATTATTATGGTGTCCTTCCATCCTGCAGGTAGTGCACCAAATGAATTCTTGTTTGTCTTTGTTCTTATTTTGGTTCAACTGAAATGTTAAGTTCTTCAGATCCTCCTTCAGTTCTTCGATAGCCGGGTCCATCTGCGGGTACTCATTCTCTTCCAATTGCAAGGCTGCCTGCAGAGCCTCTACCTACATCTGAAACTTCTGTTGTCGTAATGGATATTTTAAGTGTGGGAGTAGTGAGTTGAAAAATAGGTGCCGATGCTGCATATCGGTCATAAGGTATTTTAACTTTCCTTTTAATCGCTTGAATCTTTGATCAATCTCCCATGCTGATTCTCCTGACTTCTGTATTATTTCAATCATCTCATTCATGTATTGATCCTCTGAGCTTGACTTCTGGAACTCATTTATCAATAGTTTCTTAATGTTGTCCAGTGTCCTTGTCGTTCCAGGAACATTGTTCGTGTCTAGACTCATGTACTAGTCTAGTGCTCGATCTCTTAGCGTGATCGCTAGATGCGCGAGTTTGGTGTCTTCATTAGTGATCTGATTTTCTTCCCAGATCTTTGCACAAATGAACAGATGCTTCTTAGGGTCTTCTATTGCTTCTCCTCGAAACTATGGTAACCTAATAGTAGGATCATGTCCTGCCATTCCAAATACTAAGCTACTCCCTCCTCCGCGCGGTGTAGATACTTGATTAAGGTTGTCTGAACTGGCTCCTCCAGTTGTTTCTCTTTGTGTAGATGTACTTCCTGCTGTCGGACTTCCTCCAAACTTTGGTTGTCTAAACAATGGTGTTCTCTTTGGTGTACTGGTCGCACATGGGTTTATGGGTTCCACACTGACATTAATATTAAAGGGATGGCTTCCTTCTCCTCCTGTTCTTGGGCCTCTTATTTTACTCTCATACGTGGTGCACAAGATTTCCTCAATCTACTCCACAACCCAAAGATCTTCTACCTCTTCCTCATCGCTTGCCAAGCCCTCCCTCTCGTCTATGGATCTCTTCTTGGTATTCACCTTATATTGGTAGGGTGATCTGCTATGCGTCGTTCCTGATGACGCCAAGATACACTTAAGCTATTCGTCATCCATCAAGATCGGTTCCAAGGGTTCCTCCTCTTTCTTCTCTTTATCCTGCCCTCTTTCCATTCCTCCTCTCTCTGTCAGTGCTTCCCCCCTTCCCCCATGCACGCAGGGAAGTCTAGTTGTCCGATTCCATTGTCATTACACCTTTGTTATATAGAAATATCTTGATAGAAGTATACAATGATCGAATTTACCTTCCTTTGGGTCCTCATAGGAATTATTGCTCGGCTGCGCTGTATGAATTTGTTGTGTCTACCGCAAATTCTGTGATAAAGCCTGCCACAATACTGTCAAGCCAAAAGTTGACTGCGCGGGTGAATTTGTTGTTCGACTGCAGCAGCTACTGGATCTGTACTGGAGTCCAATCTAGTTGTCAAATCTGGTTCGTCACGTGGTTATCCTTTAACCTTAAGATCCTCTCTTGTAGTAGATGCGGAAAATCACAGAAAAAGACTTTGTGTAAATCTGTAAATACATATTTATCCACGTATTTACGCGGTGTGATCCTGGGATTTCTATTGTCTTTCTATGTAAAATCTATCTCTTTAGTTCTCAACCATCCCTCGATTTATTCTCTCATGGGGTTCCAAGGTCTCAACATTCCCTTCTAACGGCTCATTGCTCTTTTGTTCCGCTCCTTCGGTTCTTATTCATTCTATCTCATCTACTCAGTCCTCTCTCGTTCCTCTTAACATGGAAACATAACCATTTTTTGGTTTACTATTTCCCTTCTCAGGTTGTCTGAGTTATTGAACCAGGGTTCATGTCATTTGGGGTTCCAACAAAGCCTCTAAAACTATCATCCCTCTTGTTAAACCAAAAGGCAACACAACACCCGAAAGGTACTACGTAGTCTCACCCGAGATAGCTTTAAATGGGTGACTGTAAAACTTAGGTGTTTATACCCTAGGAAAGAGTAGGGGATAGGGGTTTCTTGATTGAATCTAGGTACCGTGAGCTGTAAGGTAAACTACTTATTCCTTGCAGTCGCATACGCATATCCCACAGTTTAATTCCGACGAAGTATAAACAAATTCATAACAATGTATTAACTCATTCATCAAGCTTAACCATTAATTGTTGAAATAAATAAGAGACATGCATACATTAAACATATTACACAAATATTACCATGGTTCACCCCCTCCTGGGCTACGTCCACAAAGATTTGTCTCTTGGCTCTTTTATTATGGCAGTTCTGTATTCCTAGCACCAAGCGCTTACAATTCTCCACAAAACTGGGTAAGATCTATGTGAGGCGAACTAGATCACACAAGGCTCTACAGCCTACAGTCTAATCCTGAGATCTACCTTCCCTCATATCTTCCTTTCTTGACAGCTTACAAAATCGGTTCATACAACTACAATAACAACAAAGCCTAACCCTCAACAACAATCATAACAACAACCATCACAATAACAATAATCCACCCTATTTGATACTTTTGTATCTATATTTATACATTTTGGGCTCTTCATCCTTTTACATAATATTACCAAAACCCTAACCCTTATTACATTAGGTCTTCCTCCCATGCAGTGTTGTTCTTCCTCCAGCTGTCACTTTCCTTTGTGAATGCTTTCTTGCATGCGCGCATGTTGTTCTTTTTCCATTTGTTACTTCAGTTTTCTGCATCCTTTCTTTCCCCCGATTGTTCTTCTTTCCCCTTCGGCCTGGTGCCAACATCTACCCTTTGACTTCTTTCAGTAGCGATTCAACGAAATGGTGATCTCTCGCCACATGTCTTCTTATGATGGACAATCAAGGAGAGTCCTGATAGATCCTTGGATCTACGGTCTAGATTTCATCGCTACTTGCAAAGATTGAAGGAGTCGAGGCATTAACGCCTATGCTACCACTTCAAATCTAATGGCCATGATAGATCTCAGATCCTTCTCGAAGGATCTCATCTGTTCATCTCCTAAACGAAAGGATATTCCCTTTCGTTATTTGAATTCGCTATCCTTTCTGAACTTGGGCAACGAAATTCAACCTCTCAGAGCTTCAAGCTTCCATGGCTCCAAAACCTTCGAAAAATAACTCCTTCTTGCACAGGGTTCCCAGACCCAGGTCACCTGAACCTTCAGATGATTCTTGGGAAAATTATCCCTACTCTTAGTCGGGTTTCTGGATAAGGGCTTGGGTGTGTTTCAAAGTCCTTAGGCTACTGACCTGAATGAAGTGCCTTCCTAAATCACCGAGATAGGATCTATGACACCAGGGCAAGGTAAACTTGTGGGTTTACCATAGTGGTATCCATACCAAGGATCTTAATCCGACTTTGAGATATGATGCAATTCCCTAGGGAAGGTTCTTTCGAGGGATTAAATTAGAACATCATGAGAATCAAGCAGATGGGACGATTGTTAGTGGAATGGACTCATGCTCCAGACTTAATAATTTTATATAGAAACCAACTATGGCATATAAGTATACACATGCATCCATTACTTCCAATCTAAAACACCAGGTAATCATTCCACACAGAAACCATTTATGGGCATATAAACATGAGCATGTATCCATGATATTCAATTCAAAATACAAGGCATAAAACACTTATCAGAACCACAAGGCGTGATGGAACTGCTGAGAGGGGTGCTTGTTTCCACCCAACCATAGGCTTAGTCACTCCCAATGGATTTATCATTGGCCACCCCCGATCTTAGGCCACAATTCTTTGAGATTCAATCTCTTACTTCCAGCTCAACGAAAGTTAGGGACGAAGGTTACTATCCTTCTCCATATATAGGAATAGATGAGGACGAAGATTACTCTCCTTCTCCTAACTCAGTCTCTCTTCTCTGTGATCCCAACTCACTTTTATCTCTCAATACTTCCTTGGACCCAAGAGTTTTCCACTCTCGTCTCTACATTCTTCATCGGTCCTCTCTTCCCACACCACATTTCCTTTCTTGCCTTCCTCAACAAGCTTGTGTGTGGCTCGAATTCCCAGTCCTTGGTCAGGTCCAGAAGCCTTATAGATGGAAGGTCTACCCCATCCCCTAATTAACTCTTTAGTAGGTCTTCCCACCTACCACCCTGACTGTAATTAATTTCGGGTCAGAGGGTTGTTCTGATCTTGAGCAATTAAAACCAGCATAGTACTGGCTCGGTGGAAGTTAACGCAACTGCTCCGGGACCCTTCCACCACTTTTTCATTAGAAATCATGGTCTCTTTTAGCACATCCCCTTCCCATATTTCATGAAACACATATTCAAAACCAATTTACATTCATCGACCTTTTATATAAAGGTCCATAAAATAAAACATTCACACCTTTGAGTTTTCCATAGTTCCCTGGCCCATATAGTTATATTTATAGACTGGGGGAAACAAGGTGTTACAATTCCTTCCCCCTTAAAGGAACATCGTCCTCGATGTTATATCTATCAACATGATGTGTATGTACAGAAGTAAACAAAATCGGATATGTATGTTTCATGGCATCTTCCATTTCCCACGTAGCCTCATCTGGGCCAAAGTATTTCCACTGCATCTTGACCTGCACAATGGTTCGGTTCCTGAGTGAGGTTTCCTTCCTATCTAGTATGCATTGGGGTTTTGGAAGTAACTCTCCCTCCGGTTCCACCTAGATCACAGAAAAATAAATTATATGATTAAGATCATGTATATATTTCTTCAATAAGAAAACATGGAAAAAATTATGGGCCTTTACTATGGGAGGTAGTGCTATTGTATAGGCTACCAGTACCACTCAATCTAAGACTTCAAAGGGTCCATAATACCAAGGTGCCAACTTGGCATAGGCTCCCATCCCCAGGGAACTCTTCTTGGGCCTAACTCTGAGATAGACGTGGTCTCCCATCTTGAATTCTCTGGGGGTTATCTTTCTGTCGACATAACTTTTCTGTCTATTCTGAGCTATTTTCAAATTTTGCATTATCTAAATCATTTGTTGTTCCATTTATTTCAACATGTCGGGTCCAATCGTAATTATGTTCACGGGATTACTCCAAATGACTGGAGTGTTGCATGACCTACCATAGAGGACTTCAAAAGGACTCATCTTTAGTGATTCTTGGTAGCCGTTGTTGTAGGAAAATTCTACTAGTGGCAAGTAATCTTCCCACTTTTTAGGTTGATGCATTATGTGAATCCTTAACATGTCTTCTAATATTTGGTTCACTCTTTCTGTATGTCCATCGGTTTGAGGATGATAGGCTATGCTAAACAATAATTTTGTCTCCAGACCATTCATCAAGGATTTCCAAAAGTTTGAAGTAAATTTCGTGTCTCTGTCAGACACGATTTCCTTAGGCATGCCGTGTAGTCTGAATATCTCCTTCATGAATATGTTGGTAATATCTATTTCCTTGCAAGTTGATTTGATGGGAATAAAGTGAGTGGGCTTGCTTAATTTTTCCACCACTACCATGATGGCGTCATTATGTCTGGCCGATGATGGTAATCTGGTGATGAAATCCATGGAGATGGTCTCCCATTTCCATTCCGATATTGGTAAAGGTTGTAATAACCCTGCTGGGTGCCAGTGTTCTGCTTTAACCTGCTGGCATTCTTGACATTTAACTAAGTACTCATCTAATTTTTTCTTCAGTCCAGGCCAATAGAATTGTTTCATGGTGGCCATGATCATCTTCTAGTATCCTGGGTGACCAGTATATGGTTGTATATGTAGTTCATCCATTATGAACCTCTTTAAGTCGTCATAGTTTGGAATATACAATCTGTTTCTATAAGTTAGCAGACCTCCATCTAGCATCTGGTAGCCTTCATACTTTATCCCTGCGGGTTCTTTCTCTAGGTATGAGGTCACGGTCTAGAAGAATGTGTATGTTTCTTGTGCATTCCTGACTCTTTCCTTGACATTCGACTCGCAGGTGCTCACCGCTGCTAGGTGAATTGTTTTCATGCTTCTGCTAAGGGCATTGACCACCTTATTTTCCTTTCCTTTGATATGTTTGATTTTGAAATCAAACTCGCTAAGGAGGGCCATCCACGTAGCTTGTCTAGCATTAAGTTTTGGTTGGTCAAACAGGTTTCGCAATCCACAGTGGTCTGTCATAAGTACAAATTTCCTACCCATGAGGTAATGCCTCCACATTTTCAAGGCATGCACTATGGCGGCCAACTCTAGATCATGGGTCACATAGTTGACTTCATGCTCATTCAATATCCGGGATTCATAGCAAACTAGGCTTCCTTCTTGCATAAGGACTCCTCCCAATCCTTCCTTGCAGGCATTTGTGCTCATGAGGAAGTCATTTTTGGGATCGACTATCTTTAGCATGAGAACATGGGTCAGAATGCATTTTAGGGACTGAAACCTTTCTTCATATTCTGGTGTCCAAATGAATTTATCCCCCTTCTTCTGGAGGGAAGTGATTGGACAACCAATCTTGGAGAATCGTTTTATAAATATCCAATAGTATCCCGCTAAGCCCATAAAGGATCTGATATCTGAAACATCCTTTGGGGTAGAGCATTCCATGATAGACCTGATCTTGTCAGGGTCTGCTACTACCCCTTATTCAGATATGACATGGCCCAAGTAATGTATTTGCTTCTGGAAAAAGTCACACTTGCGAAATTTGGCATAGAGCTGATGTTCTCTTAGCACTTGAATCACATGTCTAAGATGTTCCTCGTGTTCCTCTCTATTCTTGGAGTAGATTAAAATATCGTCAGTAAAAAACAATACAAATTTGTCTAGGAATTTGCTGAGTACATTGTTCATCAAGCACATAAAAGTGGCAGGGGCATTGGTTAATCCAAATGGTACTACCACAAATTAGTAGTGACCATATCTCGTCCTGAAGGCGGTTTTGTGGATGTCTTCACCCTTGATTCAGACTTGATGGTATCCAGATCTCAAGTCAATCTTTGAGAAGATGGAAGCACCTCCCAATTGATAGAAAAAATCATCTGGGTAAGGGGTACTTGTTCTTTATGGTTACCTTATTGAGTTGTCTATAATCTATGCACAGTCGGAGTGTACCATCCTTCTTCTTCACAAACAGGACTGGTTCTCCCCATGGAGACACGCTGGGCCGGATATAGAATTTGTCCATCATTTCTTTTAGTTGTAGTTTAAACTCGAATAGATCAGGGGTGCTCATCCTATAGGGTGTCCTAGACATTGACACCGGTCCTGGTGCAAGTTCTATTGAGAAGTTAATGTCCCTTCTCGGAGGTAGACCCGATACCTCTTCCAAAAACACATCTCTATACTCTCTTAGTATGGGGTGGTCTTCTAGTCTTGGTCTGTCATCCTCAACCGATTTCAACACCTGGATCACATATAGAGGACATCCCTTTCTGCAATACTTTCTCATTTGAAGAGCTAATATTTGTCTCATCGAGACAGGTTTTTGGATCCCTTGAAGGGTTATATTTCTCCCTTCTTCATTTACACATTCTAAGGTTTTATGGGAACAATCCATCTCAGTTTTATATGCATCTAGCCAGTCCATACCAATCAACAAGTCATACGATCCTAGGAGTAGTATGTTAAGGGTAGCTTGGGTGGAAAATCAATCCATAGAAAATTGGCAGGTTGGTATGACCTCCGCTACCTTTCTTTTGGTGCCAGTGGCTAATTGTACCAACCATGTATTGGCATGTTTATGTGGCTGTAATTTACACTTACCAATGACCTGAGGGGCCACATAACTTAAATTTGAACCAGGGTCAATTAAAATATAGACTAGATGGTTGGCGATCATACCTTCCATCTCCACCATTGAAGCTTGGTGGTTGACTTGTTTATTATCCACGGCTGCATAAATTCGTGGCATACTCCTGGCCACGTCATTGATGGTGGTAGCTTCCTGGACATTGTAAATTCTCCTACTATTCTGTTGTCTGTGCAGACAGTCCCTCAGTAGATGTTCTTCTCCACAACCCCAACATTTCAAGGGTTCTTTCTTTGAGTTATCAGGCTTTCCTGGGGTTGATCCAATAGGTCTATTTCCTCTCTAGGAAGGGAAATTCTACTGGTGTACACTTCAAGTCGGAAAGATCATCCTTGAATCCTTATTATAGTTTTTAAATCTTGGATATTTAAATCCCTTTTTCTGGAATCCCGAACTATTCTTTTGCTTCCATCCTTTTTGAGGTTTTGGCCGAAGCCCAAACTGTTCATAACAATATCCTTCTTTTCAGATAGTGTCTTCTAGGGTCCTTGGCTCGTCAACCTCAATCCTGTTTTGATAGTCCTTAGGTAGCCCAATGATGAATCGTTGCACCTTGGCCTTTTCTACTTTTATGTAGTGTACGTACCTCAGCAACTCAAGGAATATGCTGACATATTCCTCTATAGTGAGTTTCCCCAACTTGAGTTCATAGAATTCTTTAGTCTTTTCGTCGAAATACTTTTCCCACAGATACTTCTTCCTCAAGTATTTTTCAAACCATTCCCAAGATAGGTCTTCTTCATGAATCCCTTTCACATTCCTAAGGTCTTCCCACCAAATGGAATCCTTTCCATTCAAGTTGAAAGTGGCTACTCGGGCCTTCAAGTTTTCTGAGAAGTCATGGACTCTAAAATACTTCTTTCGTCCAAGAAGCCATGCCTCCACTTCCTCTCCCTTCTTGATCTCACCGTCGAAAGAGGGTCGTTTGGCCTTCTTGAATTCTTTGAGATTATGACTTTTGGAATGCTTTTGTTTCTTCCGTTTTCTTTGAGAATGTGAACTAGTTCTGCTACTAGAAGATCCCTCTGCATCACCAGTTTCCTTTCCAGAGGAATCATCTGACGCTTGTTCCCTATCTCCAGGGTGGACCTTTCTCGAGGTGCTCTTCCCAGTGTGTCCACTTAAAAGACCACGTTTCCGTATCTTGGGTGGACTTCGACTCCTCTTTGTTTGTCGTCGATCCATGTGACTGGTGTCAGTTCCATGCTGGAGTTGTCTTTGTATGTCGGATAAACTCTACAGCAACACTACATTAATTTCCGTTTGCTTCTCTTTCTCTTTTATCAACCTCTCGTTGTCGGCCTTGCAACTTTATAGTTCGACCATGAGACTCCTCACGGTCTCAGCTAGATCCGGAGGGGTCTCTACCATCCTCCTTTCGTCAGAATCTTCATCTCTATTGTAGGAGCCATCCCCCACTTCATCGCGCGTCACCATTATATACATTTTCAATTTCCCACGGTTGATCGTCCGCTTGCGTGCAAAAAAAAAATTTGTTTTTATCCAACATTATATTCGTTCATAACCAACACCTAATTCACATTTCTTAAATACCTACACACACAACAGTAATGCATACACACATAGCAGTAAGTTGTCATTATTTCTATAATAAGGGCTTAACCAGCCTTTTTAGGAAGGGAGTAAGGTAAGATGTTTCCTTTTGATGTGCTCGTCCATGAGCCCAAACAGGATGAGTGTTGTAACCATGCTCTAATACCAATTTGTAACACCCCCAGGCTTTGTGCGAGAACTAAATTAAATTTCTCGTTCACTAGCCAGATTAGCTCTTCGATTTCCTACTGAAATCCCTCTATTTGATCCACATGCCCTATTGAAACCCCACCAATGTGAACATGCACAAGGTGAGGGATTCACTTATGCGATGCAAGATACCAGATATATAAAATATGCAGAACATAAATAAAATGCTAGAAATGGCAGAATAATAGTAAAATATCCAGCATAATCTTCACAATACACAGAAATGATATATGAAATAGCAATAGAAAATCACTTTGATTCAGAAAGCAATGTTCGTAGGCCTCTTCGAGGGGGCAACCTCCAGTTGAGCAGTGCTCTGTTACAATAATCTCCAAGCTAGGGTTTTCATACCCTCGACTCTTATTTATACTAAATATGTCTATTAAGAGAAGCATCTAGAGGAAGATCCTTCTAGAAGCGGAAGCTTCTATTAGGTCTTC
>SNQJ01S0203024.1:0-16706 GCA_010110895.2 Picea sitchensis | reverse complement strand
CATTCATGGATGCCCTGCAGTTGGATATTAGTGTCCAACACGAGATCAAATACATATTCCTCATTAAGCCTACATTTTCTAAGTATACATACATGGATGAAGTGTATCGGAGATTACTTAAAGTCACAGTGCCAAGTAATCTCAGATGGGAAGAACTTTGTGATCTGTTAGATTAGCAGATGATTTGTCACAATCCCATCACCTGTCCAGTCAGAAGAGGTTGCGAAGGCACCTCACCAACGGCCTACCCCAGAATTTCCGCATGCAGTTGTATCGAGTCATCAAGCAATTTTGATTAGTTAAATTAGTTAGACTAAAAATAGAATGAGCACGTCCTGATCAGTTATGACAGGAACATTTGTAATTTGAATTATATATACTTCAACTTTCTAAGTATTGAGGGTTGTTGATTCGCACACCCTATTGCTATCAAACTGTGCTATTTTTTAAGAGGTCTGCCATTAATAAAGGAGGCACATTTACAGGATTCTTGCGTATGTTCACTGGTGATGTTGATTTCCTAAGTTGAATGTTTTTCTTTCTCTGTAACCATTTTGTTTTCTGGAACTAATCTTTATGAATAGCATAATGTTGTAGGATTTATCTTTGATACCCTGTTTCCGATTCTAAAAGATTTTAATGTTTATCTTCTAATATCTTCAATTAAGAAATTCTTAACTACTTGTTAGTTGAAGTTATTTTCTTATCTTTTCTTCTGTCCATCATTTTAATTACTAAAGATCCATTGAGTATATTATCTCACCCTGTGAAGGACTTCTTTGGTGTTTCTGGTTGTATCTCATATCTAATTAAACACAGACCCCATAGCCCAATGGATGTGTAGACCGTCTCAACCAATTTTAAAAAACTCTTTGACAACAAAACCAACAATTTCTTTACCTAGACTAATACTTGAAGTTAAAAACAAAGCTAAATCATATAGAGAGATCCCTCTCTGAAGCTGGAAGGGCTAGATCCCAGCTTTAAAAGTGGTTGGATAAGGTTACCTTTGTAGATTTCTTCTTTTTCAACCTCTAGGAAATTTACCAAGTGCTAACATACAACACCCTCTTGTGTGCTAGGTTTGGTGATGATGTGGGAGGTCTTTCTCTTAAAGAATATAGAAAAGGATTGGCTGGGTTTTCTTCCCTTGTTGAGAAGGGCTTCCCAGGATACTTCATGTGTTCTTTTGCATGGTTATTCTTCTTGTGATCTGATTTTGCTGCAGTAGTTATGGTTCAAGTAAATATTAAATAGAAAATTTAAAGTAAATGCATGAGCCATAGATCCTTGAAAATTCAACAAATTAGGCATCCTGTAATGTGTTCTTTGTGAAGGGTAAAGAATCCTCCTTCAGGGTGAGACATGGTAGCTTCAGACCCTTGGTTTTGGAAACTTCTGGTCAATTTTTCTATAAGGTCCTTACGGAGTATGATCGCCCAATTTCTTAGAGCATCTATTACCAATACATCAATAGTAAAATGAGCATCGAGACAAGCATGGAAAGCAACACTCAGATCCTTAATAGTGCCTCATTTAAATCCTTCTTGTGTGTTTGGATGCGACATGCTTAGACATAATTGGTGCATGACCCTTTTGGTCATAATATTACTAGGAGCATCTAGGTCAAAAACACAGTTATGGAGGAGGGAATCATTTACTTGGAGGGTAACGTAAAAAGGTGTAGTTTCCCCATATTTTGGTCCCAAGATTCCTACTTGGTAGACAAAAGGAGATTCCTCTTCAAGAATGTCATCCTCCTAAATTTGAGGCAATGAGTATTCAACATCTTCATCCTCGGGTGTTCCAAACATGTCTTGAGTGGGTTCCATATCCTCGGGAGATTCATTTTGTTGAGAAAATAAGGAAGAATCTTCCATGTTCGTGAAAACTGTGCTCCATTTTCTAGGGTAAGCACTATATTCGACTTCAAGGATTTCTGGGAGGTCGGGTTCTAGTTCTATCATTCTCTTATCATTTAGTTCCCATAAGTCATTTATGTTAAAGAGGTTAATCTGATGGATGGAATCGTTGAACCTAAGGTTTTCCTCAATCTGACAAGAAACCTCTTGTACTTCTTCCAAGCTTGAGGGTAAACGATGCCTGAGGGTAAACTGCAAAGTTCCCTCTAAGGAGTTTAAGTAATGTTGGAGAATAACACTTTTTGGGTTAAAGTTGGGTTGGATTTTTCTAAGGAGAATATTGAACCTATCATTGAAATCTCTAATGTTCTCATTGGTTCCTTTGCAAACTTCGAGGTATTGAGAGTAGAAGAAATCTATACTTTCCTTTTTACACCACCTCCTTTTGAAAGATCATTCTAGATCCTCAGGGGTTTTGAAGCTCCCACTTGGTTGAGTGTTAATCCATTTTATGGTAGTTCCAGTGAGTGAGCTCGCAAAGAGCCTCATAAAGGTGTCAGAGTGTTCTTGTCTAGATTGGTGAAATTCAAACCCTTCACAAAACTTGGTTCAATGTGAGTTACCATAGGATCCTTTCTCTCCTGAAAATCTAGGTATCTAGGAATCAACCTTCTTGGGTAGATCATGTAATCCTCCTTGAGTGTTAGGTAAATTCATAAGGCCAAAGAGTTCTTTGTGAGTCCATTTAGGAGGATTTACAGGGGTAATAGGGATTACAAAAGTAGAAGAGAGTGTGCATTGATGTCCACTATGGGTCATCATACCAACTAGTGGCACTAGAGTCGTTAATTGAAACCTCCATGGATTGAGTATCTGCATCGAACCCTACCTGGATCAACTAGTGGCAGTGGCATCGACAACACAGGTGTTATTCAATGAGGCCACCCTTCCTCCTTAATAGTGTTGAAATAATGTAACTGCAAAGTGTATTCTTATTATTATTTGATATATTATTCATTGGATCAATCCCCATTGTGGATTGATCATGTCAGCTATTGTAAAAGGACCAAATCCCCTTTTTCGGATTGGTCATAATGTAATTGTAAAAGGAAAAAGAAGAAGTCGGCCCCAGAATATATCAAAGAGGCCCCAAAATATAATAAAGGTGGTTATAACCACCCATATTAAGAAGTCAGCCATGCCAGTGAAGAGACACTTCACACATGCCAGATTAGTATAAATAAGGAGGCTAGCACCTCACTTAGACACACACCTCACTTGCTCATTGAGAGACAAGTTTCGGAATTGCAATTGGAGAAGAGAGAAAGAGTGGCGCATCTTTGGGAGAGGATCTTCTGTATTAGCTTGAGTTATCTCTTGGCATTGTATTGGCTATCTATAATAAGAAAGTTTTGTTGGGTTTTCTTCCCCTAGAGGGTTTCCCGGGATAAATGTTGTGTCTCTTGTGATTGTGTATTTCTCAATGATCTTGTGTTATGCTATTGTTATCTATTGAAATGCAAAGAACTATAATAATGGATTAAACATTAACATGGTATCAGAGCCAATATGAAGAAAGCATCTTTCACAAGAGTGAAAAACGTCACTGTTGTCATACATGCAAATTAGGGCTTTTTGATGGTGAATATTTTTAGCCCTAAAACCACCTAGAAAAGTGCACCCTCCCCCAAGGATTACTTTGTCACTCTCAGCACACCTTTTCAATGGCTAGATCTCCCGGAAAGTGAAACCCTAGTTTCACAAAGTACCAGAAAACCAGTGTACCAGAGTACCAGAGGTACCAGAAAACCAGAAGCACCAGTCCAGAAATCCATAGATCAAGTTTGGAGGAGCAAAAATTGGATTTTCTCAGATCCAAACACACCAAGCTACTCACCTCAGCCAAGCGCACCTCCTGGTAAGTTCAAAAATTGATTTTGAGCATTTTCATTTTTCAGTCATTTTCCTAGCTCCAGGTAAAAGATGACTGGAAGCACTAAGCTTGTTGACAAGCTGGAAGGTGTGGAAAAATTATGTGCCTGGAAGTATATGATTGGACTCATTCTTGAAGAGAATGACCTAGCAAAATTCATCAAATGAGAAATTCTAGAACCCGACGATGCTGTAGAAAAAGCCAAGCATCAAAAGGACATAATCAGGGCCAAAAGAATCATTGCAGATTCAATCAAAGACCACCTGATTCCTTATGTGTCATCTACGAAGACTCTGAAATAAATGTTTGATTCCTTGACCAGACTATATGAAGGAAAGAACATAAACTAGAATACGAATCTAAGAACTCAACTGAAGAATACAAGGATGCAGAAAGGAGAAACAATTCAGGAATATTTCTCCAGAATCTCAGAATTCAAAGAGCAGTTAGAAGTGATTGGAGATACCATAGATGAAGACGAACTCATAATGACGGCCCTAAATGGTCTCACAAGACCTTGGGATGAATTCATCCAAACAATATGTGCCAGAACGGAGAAAATGAAGTTTGATGGTCTATGGGAAGAATGCATCCAAGAAGAAACAAGAGTAGCTAACCATGAAGCGCTACTGGCAAGATATGGTAATCAAGCCCTAGCTACTCACACCAAAAGAGGAAGGAATAAAACCTACTCCCAAAAGGAGACTCATAAAGAGCCTCAACCGCCAAACAAATTCAATAATAAAGAATCTCATCCAAGGAGATTTCAAAAGAAAGGACAACGAAAGGAAAGATATTACTCATCTGTACAATGCTACCATTGTGATAATATGGGACACATTGTGAAATTCTATCCAGCTAGACGAGAAGAATACAAGAGAAAACATAAGAGGCACCATGCCCATGTAGTCGAAGATGAAAATCCACCCGCAAAGATGATAAGAGAGCAGATCAAAGACCATGTCTTAATATCGGCCCTCTCAAGATCTGTAACACCTGGAGAGGACACTTGGCTCATTGATAGTGGTGCATCCAAGCACATGAAGGGACAAAGAGACATTCTCTCTTGTATCTCAGAAAAGAATTTTTCTCAGAAAGTGACACTTGGAGATGATTACCAATATCCCATCAAGGGAGTGCGAGAATCAAACTACAAACTGAATTTAGGGAATTCACTAAAAATGAAGTACATACTATATGTACCAGGTTTGACTATGAACCTACTCTCCATTTCAGCTTTAGAAAAGAAAGGCTTCAGAGTTTCCTTTATAGATGGAGAAGTTCTTATGTGGGCTAAAGGAGAAACCTTAAATGAAGCAATCATCATTGGAAGTGAAGAAAATGGCTTGTATAAACTAAAGGGTCACTCAGAGGCTACCATGACCCATGCCATTGAAAACTCATGTGAAATTTGGCATAGAAGATTAGCTCACATCAACTACAAGGCACTATCATACATATGCAAAGCAATCACAGGTTTACCAAAATTCAAGGCTGACCATGAAGGCATATGCAATGGATGTGCACAAGGAAAGAACATCAAGAACCCTTTTCCGAAGAGAGACAACAAATAAGAAGGAGTCCTAGAGCTCATTCATTCAGATGTATGTGGCCTAATGTCATCGTCCTCCATTAGTGGGTATGTATATTATGTATCATTTATTGATGATTATTCTCATAAGACCTAGGTATATTTTTTGAAATCTAAAGATGAAGTGTTCAACAAGTTCAGGGAATTCAAAGCCTTGATAGAGAATCTTTCTGAAAGAAAGATTAAGATACTCAAGTTAGATAATGGAGGAGAATATACCTCAAAAGAGTTTGTGAACTTCTGCAAAGATGTTGGGATCAAGAGGGGAGTTTGTGAACTGCGAAAGATGTTGGGATCAAGAGGGAACTCACTCACTCCATAATCCCCCAACAAAATGGTGTAGCCGAATGAAAGAACTAAGGATAATGGAAGCCGTGGAAGACTATGATCCATGATCAATATCTTCCTATGTGCTTACAGAAGCAAAGAATGGAAGCGTATATGTGCGTAAACCGATTGTCCCATAGTGCAATTAGGCTCAATACCTCGGGCAGAGATTTGAAAGAGTCGGTGTCATTCAAAATATTTGGCTTCCCAGCATTTATTCATATACCAAAGAGAAGAGAAACAAGTCGGAACCTTCAAGATAGAAGGGAATATTTGTGGGATAACGTGAGGTCTCCAAGGCCTTCTAATCTATATACCAGGTCACTGTCACATTGAGATTAGTAGGGATGGGACCTTTGATGAAGATGTAGTGCCTAAGAAATCAAGAAGATGCTACTTTGAAGAAGTATATGAAGAGGGAACCCAGAATCCCTAATCATAGAAAGGGAGGGAGGTTCCCAGAGTCAACTGAGGGGAAGTCAACTCGAAGGAGGAAATTCTAGAAGACCATGATATAATATTATGCCTCAAGAACCTCCTCGATGACGATCCTCCATAAAAGAGCCAGCTTTGGGCTAGAGAGCTTATTCAAGATGGAGAGAAGTATGGTAGTTCCCAAAGGAACCACGACAGGTGAAGAAACCAAATCCATTCCTCTAGTTATAACGGATTTGATGTGTGATTTTCTAGAGGAGGAGCCTACCTTCTTTGAAGAAGCATTCAAAGGAAAGAATGGGCGATTCCATGATGAGGAATACCAATCCACAAAGAACGGCGCATAAATAGTTCCTAGATCGAAGATTAAAGATGTGGTATCCTCCAAAATGGCTCTTCAAAATAAACATGTTGTTGATGGAAGTATTGAGAAGTATAAAGAAAGATTTGTCGCTTGTGGATTTTCCTGCTAAAGGAAGCATTGACTATGAAGACATTTTCTCCTGTAGCCAGATACACTTCTCGATCAGAACCATCATAGCTCTCAGCTAAGATGAAGTGGAAGTTACACCAGATGACGTGAAAACAACTTTCCTAAATGGTACACCGAAGAGGAAGTGTATATAGAGAAACCTGCTGACGAAGTAGAAAAACGGGAAGTCCTGTCTACAAATTCGAAGTTTCTCCATAATGGATTTCGAAGTAAGCTCCTAGGAGCTTGCGGCGGACTTAATAGACAATTTCTTGACGAGTCATTTTACTAAGAGTAAATAAGATTCTAACCTCTACTAAAGGTTGTCGAACGATGAGCTAGTAATATTACCGCTATATGTGGATGACTTTATTCTTTAACCAGAAGAAAAATCTCATCATTGAATGTAAGAAGAGACTCTATTTAGAATTTGAGATGAAAGATCTTTGGCCCAATCAATGCATTATTTCTTAGGTCTTGAGGTATGGCGAGTCCGTGAGGAGGATCTTCCCAAATCAAGGGAAGTGCAAATGAAATCCTCGGCATCTGACATGTTGGAATGCAAGTCCATGAATACACCCCTTTGAAGCGGTCGGGTTGTTATCGACACTTCTCATTTAATTCGATTGATGCCAATGCATTATTGGCTATTGATCGCTTAATGCACCAATTTTAACACTGCACTGTACATTTGTTTTTCTCTCGCGGAACACCTTGAGTCGGGCTTTTGGTAGAACCTGCATTATTGTTCACCTAGTGGGTCAGAAACATGTGATGAGGTACCTTAAGGTACAATAGATTGTGGTCTCATGATGGAGATCATGATTTCACATTGAGTGGATATAACGATGCAGATGTGAAGTAATTTCAATGAAAGCACCCTTCAGATGTTGTTTCATTGGGATCAACAAGATCTCGTAAGGCAGTAGGAAGCAATCTAGAATTGCTCTCAGTACAGTGGAATAAGAATACATTGTTGCATATTCTACCAGCTGCGAAGCTATATGTATTTCAAAATTTATTTAATCAATCTATTTGACTTAGAGATGGAAGCTGTCCATGATCCTATGTGACAACCAGAGCTGCATAAAGATGAAAGAGAATCTTGTATTCCATGACAGTCGAAGCACATAGATCTGATATCATTACATCCGCGACATGGCACAGAGAGGATCCCTGAAGCTCATGTATGTTAGCACAGATGAACAAAGCCGTCGCTGATGTGTTGACCCAAGCCTCTATCTCATGTAAAGTTTGGAGAATCTCGAGATAATCTTGGCATAGTCCAAAAGGACCTTCCTCTAAAGGAGGAGTAGTTGTTGTGATAAGACATCTCTTGCTTCCAAATTTATTGCTGTGATGTAGCAAGACGATGTGATGAGACTAAACTGCGGCTCCGGCTTGACAATGTCGGGTCTAGCATCCCCGCCTTAAGTGTTGGGTGGACGTAGCAAGACGGTATCTTGCTTCCATCTTTATTGTTGTGACGTAGCAAGACGATGAGATGACTAGTAATCGCTCCGACTTGACAGCCAGGACGTAAAGTCAGCCTAGTATCTTGCTTCAACCCGATGGTTGTGATGTAAAGAAAGACGATGTAATGAGACTAGCAATCGGGTTTCCTCGACTTGACAGCCAGACATGTTACCTAGTATCTTCTTCGAAATAAATGCCGCGGATGTAAAGCAAGACGCTGAGATGAGACTTGTATCGTATTTCCAAACTTTGAGTAGTTTGACGAAGCTGCTTCTAGTATCTTGTTTCCAAATTTTGATTGTCAGGACATAAAGCAAGATGAGCAATGAGCTTCCAGCTTGAAAGTTGTGACATAAATCCAATCCAGTATTATGATGAGCCACCTCGTTGTGATAGATGATGATGTATCGCTTTATACTAATACATATTGATGCAGATGATGATTGCATTCCTTTGAGAATGACGATGCTGCTGGCGAAGAAAAACTTTCATGATTTATAGATACCGGTTCCAAGATGATATTGATGATGTTGTCCTCCAATTTGATGTTGTTGATGATGTTGTCCCTCTCTCACCGATGTTGAAGAATACCCTTCTTGGTTAAGGGGAAGTGTTGAAATAATGTAACCGCAAAGTGTATTCTTATTATTATTTGATATATGTTACATTGGATCAATCCCTCATTGTGGATTGATCATGTCGGCTATTGTAAAGCGACCAAATCCCCTTTGGCGGATCATCAAGTACTGTAATTGTAAAGGCAAAAGAAGAAGTCGGCCCCATAATATATCAAAGAGGCCCTCAAATATAAGAAAGGTGGTTATAAACACCCAGAAAAAGAAGTCGGCCCTGCTGAAGAGACACTTCACATCGCATAGATTAGTATAAATAAGCGCTAGTGCCCCCAATTTTAGACACACACCTCAATTTGTTCATTGAGAGATAAGTTTTGGAATTGCAGTTGGAGAGAGAAAGAGTGGTGCATCTTTGGGAGAGGATCTTCCTCAGATTAGCTTAAGTTATCTCGGCATTGTATTGGCTATCTATAATAAGGATGTTTCTTTATTGCCTTTTTCCCCTAGAGGGTTTCCTGTGGATAAATGTTGCAGGCCCTTGTGATTGTGTATTTCAATGATCTTGTGTTAGGTTATTTTTTTATCTATTGAAATGCAAAACTATAATAATGACTTAAACAATAACAACAGTAGCAAGTAAGTAATGCATTGTGATGCATTTGAATGGGAAATGGAGTTTCTTTCGGGTATTAGGAACTGCGAATCGGGGCACCTCCTAGGAATCGACTGTTGTATTGACTCTTGGTATTTACATTTCACCCTGGCCACACTCTTCTTTTCGTTTGTTCATTTTACTACATTTGTGAAGTCGCCAAATAATTTCCTTGAAACTATCAGTTGAAATGAGGGTATCACCCTTTGGAGTTGCTGCTTTGAAAATAAAACTTTGAGGAAAAGGCTTACCGAGAAGTGACGTCTTTGAGGAGAATTGACCTGTTGTTCCCTAATAATGACAATTCAAAATGTTATCACACAATTTGTACTTATTCCAAAATGAAAAGGTTTAGGGAAGGAAATTGGCATAACGGGAAGTTATCCTATCAATGTCACCTCAATAGGTTGCCTCTCTCTATTTAGGGTTGATGGCTAAGGGGAGACATCCCAATGACCTCGGGGTTTGAGAAGGCAAATAATATGTGTCTATGAAATGTCCCTCCTCACAAGTCATTAATCGGTATCAAAAGTCTCCCAAGGTTTTAACCAATGAAGTAGTGAAGTATTAAGATGTACCTGCCGAGAACAAAGAAACAAGAAAAGATATATTTCGCAGGCGCCAAATTTGTTGTTAGCACTTCATAAAATCACTAACTTTATCAACAAAAGAAATGGTTGATATATGGTGAAGCAAACAAAATTGTAGCAGCAATGTTTATGTAATGTTCCCAAGCCATTATGCAAGGGACATCATGGTTTTGGGTGTGTCTTTTAAAATTTTCTGGTTGTGGCATTTCGGCCAAACACTTTGTTGGATCTACTCTGTTTACGTGTTTACTTGTGGTGCCCTCTTGATTTTGGCCTTAGGGGTTTACCGATGTGTTATATATGTGTGTTGCAGCAATAAACAAGAATATATAACCATAAAACATACCTCAACCATATGCAATATGATAGACAAGCCAAAACATCTCAAATCTACTTTTATTCATAAGTAGAAGAACCTCAAGCTACAATGAAGATGTTGATCCGGAATGCACATCAGATGGCTAGAAGATAGGAGTTGCTCCAAATGCTCCAATAGAAGACTACAATGTTCAAAGGATGGATAGACAATGAAGACTAAATGGCCAAGTAGATCTGGTCCGTAAGAATGCTAAACCCCAAGATGGAAGGTGCCACCGCTAGGATAGCCAAAGCTCCCCAATAATTCAGCCCCACTAAATGTGTCCAAGAACAACCCAAAAGTCCGGGGAATCTCCAAGATCTCTTTGAACTCTGGACCAACCTCCTCCAAAATATGGTGCTACCGGGATGCCCTGAAACCCTAGATAAATCAGTCTCACTCCTAGATGCCTCCCAAATTCCCCTCCACAAACTACTAGAATGATAGATCAATGCTTGGTTACCTCTCGGGTGAAGTCCCAAGTGAAATGGTGAATATCTGAGCTAGCAAATGACTAAAACCACTTTTTGAAGTTTGCTCCTCTCCTCCAATTCATCCCATGCATCTAATAAATCAAATGGCACCTGGAAATCCTCCTAAATGGACTAGATATGATGTCCAAGGCCCCGTAATGAAAACCCAAGTGATATAATCTCCAAAAGCCCTACCAATCACCTACAATGAATCTCCCTCAATGGATGGTGCACCCCCCTGCTGGAAACCCCCAATGGTGCACCCCTCCTTCTCTTCCCAGGCCTTTGGTTGTGTAGAACCTCTTGCACTGATGTAGAACCAAACTAGAATGGTGTGGGGAGTATTGCATTCGGTGACCAAGCTTAGGACAAGCTAGATGGAATCTTTCAATTAGAATCGCCCTCTAGGGTTTGTTAAGTGAAACCCTCAAAACCCCCAATGTTAAGCCTACTAGCTAGAAGCCAGATATCAAATATGATCATACATGAAGGAATGAGTAGAGGCCCTTGCATTCCTTTATAATTTTTTCTCCTTGTCCCTCCAAAGTGACTCCCTTTCTCATTTTATTAACATTTAATTAATTAATTCAATCACCTTTTTACCTCCTCCAAAACACCTTTATCTCCTTGTGGCTTCCCTCACACCGAAAGTCACTTCTCACCATCCCATCCCTAGTATAAGCTTCTCCTTCCGATTCCAATTAGCTATTACACCTAGAGGTTCTCCAAGTAATGTGCCCAAATGACCTCTTCAGTGAATTCAATTAACTTATAGCTCAAAATAGTCAAAATCATGGAAATCATCAGAATGCAATGGAACCAAATCCAACCTCGTGGTGGAATGGCCTATAATGATGAACTGGATGAGCAATGCAAGGTAACACCACAATGCCTCAATAACCCCTATACTCCCCCTATAACATCCATCCGGCTACTCCGGTCATCATAAACCCAGACTATGATGATGTCCCAAAGTGGGGACATTTCACAGCTTTATAAGACAATAGCTTCACAATAAGTTCCTTTAAAATGGCTTCAAAATGCCCAAAAATAATTACTAATTAATACCAAAATAAGAAAGCATTTGTCAGAGGCAAATAAGGCAATGTATTTATAAACTTTTTCAGTTACTTTTAGGTGATTTTAGTGTTGCAATAAATGGATGTAGCTTAATTTTTGCAATAGCAGCAACCAATTTAGTAGATTAGATTATTCTAAGGTTATGAGTAGTTAGTAGAGAGCTTAAGGTATGTGGTTTTGATAGTGGTTTTGTCAATCACTCAATAGCAAGGATTAGATTAGTGTTTTTGTTTTAGGGTACTGGAATCCTTTTAGGCAACATACAAATATTGAAGGAAAAAGTGATAATAAGAGAACTAAAGACAGGAGGGGTCAATAGTTGAAGTGTTGGTAACCCAAGGCTTCACTACCAAACCCTAGAGGGGAAATATTACCAGGGAAGTAGGTAACCCTAGGCTCCAGCAGTTTTCCCTCCATTTAGGTCAAAGATGAAGTAAATGACGGATTAGATGAAGCAAAATGTGCTAGGGTGTTGCAAATGGAAAGGCCCATTGAACTTCCATTTAGCATTGTGTGGTCAACTCCATGTGCTATGAAGAGATGCATCATCGATGCAAATTTGTCAAGACTTTGGTTCTACAAAAGGTTTGGCCCTTTGACTTCTTGTAATTGAATTTTGCACCCCAATGCGGCTAAATAATGCAATAGGTCTGCACGAGTCATGTCTAGGTCAGTAACCTTAGGATCAATTCATTGGTAGAGTTCCTTTCACCGAAGTTTTTCTTTTATCCCTCGTGTTATCGGGCTTGGCTTTCAAATTTCATTGATTCCCTTGGAGTTTTTCCTCACACTTGCAATAATTCCTCCAAAGCATTCTAGTGGGCTTATGTTTTTGGTAACTATTATAGGGAATCATTGTAAACGACCATGCAAGAAATCTTAGAAAATTTCGCAGAATTCCATCGAGTCCAGATAGTTTTTTTTAATTTTTTAAAAAAAAAAAAAAAAAATTTAATTATTTTTAATTAATTAATTATTTTGAGCAAAAAATTGTAAACACTAGGTTTTGACCTTTGATAGGGGTATTTGTGCTCAAAATAAATGGAATAGCACCCCCTACATCCATGGACTAAGTTTTAGCTCACTGGACAATCCTAGCTACTTGTTTATCCAATTCGAGTGTCGGGCCAACAAAACAAATAATTTAATTGCTAAAGTCCAAACATGGCAAAATGTAAAATTTATAATAATGAGTTAGGAGGGGATGTGAAAATATGAAATGATGGTTAGAGAGAGAGAACCCCAAAGCATAACATGACCTCCCAACCTTTTCCAACCTTGTTCAACCCTTTAAACACACTTAACCCCCTCACCACACTCAAAAGCTACGCCCCCTAGGGGGATTGACCTTTTTTTCTTGGTGGTGGATGTTGTGACTCTAAATGGGCCCCCTCTCATGAGTTATGACTCCCTTTAACTGCACATCACCCTCCTAGGGTGATCCCACTCCTTTTTCTCATTAACTCCATTCCTTCCATTTCACCCTTTTTTGTGCCCTCCAAGAGGAGTTATGCCCTCCATCTAGAACCCACGTATCATTTTAAAATTATTTGAGACCTTCACTCTTGGAATCAATCCTAAGGCCTCCCATACCCCTCTTGCTTGATCCCAACACCTCCTACATTTTTCTACACCATAGATCTAGCTTTCAAACTCTAGATGGTGCCCTAGGCTTGAGATCTACTCATTTACTTGTGGTGGACACTTGTCTTAGATCCAAGAGAGGTAGGCTTTCCTCTCCAAGTATAGCTTCAGATCTCATTTCTCACTCCCAACACACACCATATCTTGAGCCATTGTTATGCTACTGGATTTTCATCTCTTTCCATTATTCCATTTTTCCATTCTATGCCCTTAGGGTTTTGGAGTATTTTCTCTCCAATATCTATTTTCTTGAGTAATAATAAAGGAGAAACTTTGAGGATAACTAGAGGAGCAATGTATGTGCTTGATCTTCTTATGCTTATGAGGTAATCTTGTATCAATTTCTTTGGGTGATTGCAACTTTTGATCTTAGGTAAAAGTGTTATCTAAGTAGATCTATCAATGTGTATGCTTGTGGTTTATATATCTTGATGTGTTAGATAGGATTGAAGTGTCACCTTATTTACATGTTCAACATATTATCTCTGTATGCATATCACTTTAATATTTTTGCAGGTTAATAATTTCCAAGGGTTTCATTGGGAACTCCTTCAAGGAGAAGGGTCTCTTTGAGGCACCTCACATACACACTCCATTCCTCTAACCCTTTACTCTTCATATATATTGTTCTTCATACACATTCATTTTCAGCTAGCATAACATATTTAGATAGGTCATTTCTATACACATCTACTCTCTCTTCCTTTAAGTGGAAAGTCCTTTCCCAAAAAAGAAAGGTTTTCTTCATCTTTTCTTGGTCATGGTGTATTTCCTCTTCTAGCAAGCATAGCTTGCTGGTTTTGTTTCTCTTCAGATCTGATTGAGAGAGGACTCTTGGCTGCCAAAAAGACATCCACACAACACTAAAAGGCCTTCCAAGGGGTTTGGTAGCTATCTCTCAACCCTAACTTTCATTTTTCTTCATTTTGGCACGTTTTTGCCTCTTACTTTTGTCATGGCTTCACACCTTTAGGGGAAGACAGCGGTATGACTTTCTCTGGTGTGAGCTTGTTGCAGTTAGATCTAGCTAAGGTTTCATTTTTTTTAGCATTTTTCTTCCTTTTTTAGCTAGTGGACGTGCGAGGTTTAGAAGGTGAGGGGCATCTTCTCAACCTAGGACGTTGGGTAGGTTTGTCTCTTGGTTGTTTGCTTGGTTTGTTAGTCTACTTCTCTCTCATTTCTACTTGTTTTCCCTAATCTCTAAATCTTAAAAAGAACTTAACCTAACTAAGCAAACATAATTAATTGCCTACCTAGTTGGGAGAGGAATACCCCATTAGGTAAGGTTAAGTGGTTGATGATGGGATTAATGATCTATGGATTAATGCTATCATTTTTTTAGATTTATATCAAACACATAATCATTATCTTAACCCCATTGAAAGGCATAACAAGTATCCTAACTAGATCTCACTTGCTTAGTTAATTTTCAAGTCTTTCTTCATGCACATGTTTAGATATTGAATGCTTAAATCTCTAAGTGCTTAAATAAGGGAATGGTTTATTTCTCTATTGCTTATATCTATTGGGAGCCACTTTCTTGTGGCTTGAGTGTTGTAAAATGGTTAAGTAGGCAAACACATTAAATTTTCTTTCCATATCTTGAAGGTAAGTTGTCCTTGCCATTGTAATTTTTTTTGAATAGCAAGCTTATTTGTGCATGTGATAACCTAAATCTTCTTCAACCATCTTTATTTCCTTTACTTGTGTTCACACTCTTAATTGCATAAGCTTTAAGCAACACATTTTTTAAGCTCATAACAATTTCCGCCCTATCACTAAATATCACTAAATCACACTTTTAAAATGTCTTAAAATCTTCAAAACACTCTAATATAAGTTAGAAATAATAAAACAACTGAGAGGGGTGGAATCGCTTGTTTATGAGCTTAAACAATTTTATACCTTAAATATTATTAATCTTCCTTCAAGTGACTAATAACAATATACAAGATATGGACGAAAAGCAAAAGACCATCACACATAAAGTACACACAGTACAGATTTTCACGAGAAACCCATAAAGGGAGAAAAACCTTTTCTTCAAATGATAGGCGTTTTTCGCCTGCATATCATTTACAATTGAGCACCAAACTCAATGTGAGGTCATACTGCTTTACAAGCTGTAACTTGTTTGAGAGCACCAACTCTCCGTTTCTTCTAGCACCCACTAGAAGGAAGCACCAACTCCCCGGAATATTCCACACTAACCGATGGGGAAGCACCACTCGAAATGCCTCCATAACTAACCGGATGGAAGCACCAACTTCCCGTTACACAAGCTTCAACCTGTATAACAGAGAACACTTGTTCTCCCTAGCACCACCCTGCCACCCTTGTTTCTCTGGCTACAACCAGATGGAAGCTACAACTTCCTGTGTTCAAGCTCCCACTTGAACCTCTAAGGACAACAGTCCTCCCGAGAACCTCCCAACCTCCCTAAAATATTAAATAATAAATACACAGACAACTTATGTAGATATGTCAATTCTTACCTATCTTTCCTTCTTTATAAATCTGGTCTTCTATCTTCTTTTCTGCAATTCTTCTCTTCTTCTGTTTGTTTAACCGGTCTTCTTTGCATCAACTTTTTCTGTCATTCGGATCTGCTTCTGCTCTGTCTATCATTCTGCTCTGCTTCTACTCTGGGTTTCATCTCACTCTGCACATTTTCTCCATCTCATGCTACGCCCCTGCTCATTTTCCTTTTCTTACTATTTATTCATTTTCCCTCCATGACAGCCAACATCATACAGTCTGTCTCATTTTCTTTTATACTCACCCACACGGAGGTTCCACTTCGCATTTCCTTAGGCAAAAGAAAGACAACTGTCCAGGCAACTGAAACGCCAATTGATCGACAACTAATTTGCAATCATGAGTCCGTTTTGCTAACAGATTCCAAACTAAGGAGTTAACTTATGAGAGAGAATAGTAACCCTTCGATCAATACTTGATCCGACGGTTCAGATCCAATCGAGATTTCACACATCGCGATTTCGGCACTCTTGGCATTCAGAGTTTTTGTCACTTACAAATCCCGATCCTCGAAACTCCATGAAGAAGTCAGATCAACGGTCTAGATCACTTCTTTATTCAACGGCTGTGATTAAATCGCGATTTTGCATATCGCGAAATCGACATTCCTGTTGCATTGTGTTATTTGCCTCTCTATGTCGCGATTCACGAAACTCCGATGTGGAGTTTGATCAACGGTCCAGATCTAATATTGATTTGA
>SNQJ01S0203023.1:0-16706 GCA_010110895.2 Picea sitchensis | reverse complement strand
TTTTCTTGTTACTTACTAGAGTTTTTTTTATTTATCCATTATCATTAATCACCGTCGAGTAAAGTGATGTTTTTAAATTCCCTTTAGAGTCATCATATGACGAATTAAGGCTTTTGCATTCCCCTAAACACCCTAGTTTTCACTTTTTATTTATTTTTACATTCAATGATATGGAGCTAAAGGAGTAAGCATAAGATAAGGCAACCCTTTAATTGTCATTTTAAAACATTTTTTATTTGTTTTTTTTTTTTCTCTATCCATGGGTTTTTCATTTTTTCTTTTCTTTTTTCAAAGCATGTGTGGTACTTTGGGGTTAATGATTGAAGCCTTGCACTCTAGTGTGTACCTATTTTATTCAATGCATTCGTGCTTTAATGCACCAATAGTTAACTGATGTACCATTGCAATGTGCTATTGATATTTGAATACACTTTATGCCGAAAACCTATTTTCCCTTTCTCAGTCTTGATGCACATGTGAAGTCACAATGCATCAATGAAGTGGCGATGCCCTTGAAATGAATCTCCACATCAATGGTGCACATTTATATCAGGGAAACTTCATGACCATGAGAAGATAGTGTTGTTAAAGGTGAATAATGAATTGGATCATATACCACCTGGTTCATTGGTAGGATTTGGGTTGCTAGGCATTTCATGTTGGGCTAGACCCCTAGGTCAACACATTAAAGGATGACATGTACTTTCGTCACTGGATTATCCAAGATCGGGGAGTATACTCCCAATTTCCCTAATTTATCAAATGATGCATGTCCTTTGACACAATAACATTACATGAAAACCTATTCTAGTGAGGTGATGGTTGCATCAATGAGACATACAATTGTTGGGAATAGTTACCTATTACCAACTTTGAAAATGAGGGTGTGTGGGCATCTAAACTATTCTCAACAAATTGAGCACTCACATTATTGATGTGAACTAGATATATTATAAGATCTTACATTGTGTTGATCAAATTAAAGAGCATCACACCCTTTATGAGTGGAGGCAATATTTTTGAGATGTTTTTAATGTTTATTATACCTCACACATTTTTTTGGTGCTATTCGGATGGTGAGATTCCCTTATGCATACAAGTTACATTGAATATTTTTGGGAGGTTCCCCGACACTCAACATGGGCTTACATGATCCTTCCCTTACCAACCACCACCACCTATATAATGAGATGGGGGATGTTGATACCAAAAATAGGAAATTTGATACAACCATGCTAGGGCGTACCTTGTTTTGTGATTTATATGCTTGGGTTTGTTGATGATCCCCAGTTGGATATAGTACCATATCTATATGTGAGTGGAGTGACAATAGGTCAAAAACCAACTCACTACTACATTTGGGTGTGAAATCCAATGTCATTTTCTAATGTTGATAGTGAGATTCGATTGTGACATTGGAATTTATTTTGAAACTTCTAAAATTTAGATATTTTTTTTTCTTATGCCTTGATAAATGTTACAATTCCAACATCACTTTATGTCACACTTCCGACTTTTATTCATTTGACCAAATGAACATTAGCTATTGTTAAATGTTCAATAAAGTTGACTTAATTAAATGTTCAATAATTTTGACTAGGTCAAACTGTCATCAATGTTTTGATGTTTCTATAAATTGTAAATATTAGAACCCAAGAGATAGGAACAATTATGTAATAGTTGAGATACTATAATGCTTTTTGTCTTTTTTGCGACACTTGAAATAGTTTTTTTTAACTTTAAACAACTATTTCTTTACCTACATATTTCATATTCTCTACATAATCCAAATTCTCTTCAGGTAAACAAATTATAAACAAATTTTGAATTGTATAGGTGTGGAATTCTTTGAATATATTCTTATATTTTACTAATATTGTTTTAGTGGATTTTGTTGTAATAGGTATGAACATTGATACATTTTGATTGGGAAGAAATTTGAGGACCATTGATAGGTTAAACAAGGCATGTGGTGACAATAAATGTCATTTCCCTTGCAAAGTGTGTGATGTATATGGCCAACTAACATGCAAATATATACACACATAAGCAAAGCTGTAATACCCCTAGGCCGAACCCCAATTGTACATAAAAATGTAAATGTTTTATTGGTTGGTGAGATAGGTTGTTATAGGCCAGAAGGCTTATGTGATTATTAGGTCGGGGAGCTTGGATGCTAAATTCCAATGAGCCTATTCTTGTAATATGTAAACACTCATATTATTAATGAAAACACATAGATGCATACAGACCGATCCACAAATGAGTATTGAGGGCTAAACTCCACTAGAAAGGGGAAAGGGGGGCTAAGAGTCTAGGAAGGGGCTAAGCTAGGGGGCTTAATCCCATTGGAATATTATAATATTATTCCTTAAGTTAAAGTAATGGATATATGTATGTATATCCTAATTATTGAAGGTAGGGACAAGGGAGTTCCTTGGAGTGCCAAGTGTCCTAAAACACACACACACACACACACACACACACAATATATATATATATATATATATGTGTGTGTGTGTGTGTGTGTGCGTGTGTGTGTGTCTTTTAGGACACTTATTGTGGATATAACGTGAAGGAAAAGGAGGGGGAGGGTCGATATTATAATGGGTATTAATGGTGCCTACAAGGAAGGAGCCGTGAGTCGTTTCAGATGGTATTGGACTGTGACGAAGAACCTGCACTTGTGCGGTTAGTGTGCACGGGGGGGATGGATTGAAGAAGCAGTTGTCATGTCGTGTTACATAAGAAGTGGGTTGTGAGGCCCGTGAGTAGTTCTCTGGGTGAGATATTACTCAGAGTTTTTCTGTAGTGCGATGGGAAATAACTATGGGGCTCTAAGACTTCCTGTCCGACCTATTGCTGAAGCCTCGAAACGAGAGTGGGGAAACTGAGGGACTGTTGAGCAGATAAGGGGCACACTTCCTGGGGTGGGAAGGCATGTGGGGAATGAGAAACCGTAGGCTAGTTGCAACAGTTGGCACCTTCGGCGGAACACTTATGTTGCTTATTACACCTTAGACTAGATTAGTTTTCCCTTTGCCTTGGTAGAATTTAGCCCCATATAAGGGGTGACCCACTGCTGAGAGTTATGAGTAGTGCAGTGTAAGGATGGGAGGAACATGGAAGGTCTAGATGCAATTGGTGTATATTTTCCTGAGATAAGTGTATTTCATATGCTTATTTCCATTTATGGGCGTGTGTGCATTTATGGGTTTTCTGTTCTAGAATCTCTATTGTTAAATTCTATATGAGTTGTTATTGTTGCATACATGTTATTATTTTTTTGTTGAACTCTGTTAATATGCAAAATTGATTATTTAATTAATGGTATCAAAATTCGTATTTTCGCATGGCATGTTCCAGCTTAGGACTTATACATTACCTTTTGGTATCAAAGTTGATAAGATAAGTTTTTAAGTGGAATAGCCCAACATGGTGGTTGGGGATGTTACAAATTGGTATCAGAGCCCATGTTACAACACTAAGCTTGCATGGGCCATTTAGTAGAGCACTGAAGTGAAATTTTAGAGGCTATAAGCGAACTGTTTGACATAATATCAGAAATAGTTCGTTTTATTTTTCGTTAACAATAATGTTTTGATGTTTATGTGGTAAAAATTGGGAACAAACGGATGAAATTGGGCCAAAATCCCCAATTATTGTTGTTAAAATTCCTTAGGAATTTGGGAAAATTAGTCCAAGGATGAGTTTTTTCGGACGTTAATCTCCATCAGAGCAAATTTTGACCTGTAATGGATGAACTTAAAGTTAGTATAAGGATATGGATGACTGAATATAATTGAGTAAACTTAATGGTTGTTGAGAAACCATGGTGAAATGGAACGAAATTGGGAAAATGCCCCAATTTATTGCATCTAATTAATGACAAATTCATAGTGAAAGAGTCGAATTTGAAAGAAACATACAAACATTTATGTACTTGACTTGAATGGGTTGTATTAAGCTTAGCCACCGAGCTCTAACCAAAGAAGGAATTTCATTTTGGGCGAATTTAAGCCTCTTTGGGATTTTGGAAAATAGGTGAATTTGGAAAAAAAATTAAGTATTTTCCATACACTGACGTCATCATGACGTGGAGGGCCATGTGTCAAATGACGTGGAAAGTGATGACGTGTACTTCCATTGTGGCAGGTGCACGAAGAAATGGATATGAAAATAATCTAAGTATAGGGACTTAGTATGAGTCTGTGAGTCCATGAAGATGGAAAATTGGCTAAGTGTTGAGGCTTTTCGGATGGACTTATGTAAGAAAGGTTACAATTCCAAGAGTTTGTGAGTCCACAAGTACGAAAAGAGAAAAATGGTTAAGTATGGGAACTCTTCGAATGAACTTATGAAAGGGAGAGTTATACTTCAAAGAGTTTATGAGTCAGTGAGTCTGTTGTTGGATCATGTTGTCATTGATTCCAAAGGATTGATTGATTTCAAAGGATTGATGTCAAAGGAACAATGTCTTGTATGCCAAAGGATTGATGTCAAAGGAATAATGTATTGTCATATATGGATCAATGAGTTGTCATTGATATATGATGCATATATGAAGATGGATCGATGTGGTTTCATTGATATATGATGCATAGTTGGATTGATGTAAAGATGACTCATTATTGTCTTATCATGGTTGACAGGAAGAACAAATGGATGAACTCCAAAGTGGTCCCCTTATGGTGAAGTCCCTTAGGGAATACGCTTTGTGATTGAGTTATCCTAGAAGTATGGTTAGAGAATCCATACTTAACTGTGGAATAATGAGATGAAGATTAATGAATTTGTCAATGAAACTACCCTAGATGGATAGTGCTTGTCATGCCATTTCCGGTGGTATGTGGAACATCACATAACTCCTCCCAGTTTGAGAGTTATTGTTTTATGAAGTTGGAGGACCCTCATATGTTGGCTTAAAGCCCCAAAAGGTCAAAGAAGTCAAAGTGATTACAAAGAAGAAATTATTTAAAAGAGAAGTGACAAAGTCAAAGATGATTATTTAAATAATAAACTGAAGTGACAAAGTCAAGAAGGATTATTTAATAAAGTGAATGAAAAACTTTCTAATTATGGAAAGTGGTTATAAGAAGGTTAACCCTAAAAGGAGGAAAATGGGTTAAGTGGTCAAGTGGCTATTGGATACATGGACAAGTGGAAAATTGGGAAAAGTTGGACATAGGTGACTATGTGGACAAAGTGGCTATGTGGACAAAGTGGCCTAGAAAATGCTTCTAAGGAAGCTACTTGGAGAGTATAAATAAGATGTAAGGGTCTCTTGTGATTACATCTCTTGAGCATATATTGAAGATCTATTATGAGAGAGAGATGATCTGGAGGATCTCATGGACACATCAAAGTTTCCGTAAGTCAGATCTTGACGAAAAAAGTTTCGGAAGTTCAGAAACCCCAGTTTCTGAAGGAGTACGCGAGGTGTAGTGGGCTAGAGAGCATACATATGCGAGATGTTAAGCCCTAATATTGGCTCATTACCCCTTAATTTGGGCATATTACATTAGCAATGTTATTTTATTTATGTTGGCTTTATTCCATTAGTTGTAATTATACCTCCTAGTCTCCTATATATACCAAGGAGACATTTTCATTTGGAATCATCTTGTACTTGAACATTTATGTCGGATAAGAGGAGGTTTCCCCATCGAAGAGGCTTATTATCTGAAATTCTCTCTTTTTCAAGGCGTTGATTACTTATTCTGAGGTTTTTCTATGCTATATTGATATTTGGTTCTTAACATATCGTTTCAGAGTTGAAGGTCTTGGGGTTTCACTGCTGCATCTAAGACACCTTGGAATTTTTGCTATAACTTTTTTCCTACAACATTTAAAAAGGAACGACTTAGAGGATATTTAGTAGATAGATCAAGGTATGATGGGTTAAAATTTGAGGACTTGAGGCCTTATACTTTTGGAGATACAACCTGTGCAAGACAGGGTTCTGGAATCATCTTGAGCTGATTCATTGCGGAATTTTCGCTATAAATTTTTTTCTGTAATGTTTCAGACCCTGAAATATGGATTCTATTCACAGAAATTAGTAAGGTATCTATGGTAAAAATTTCATCTTCTGGGTCATCTTACATTTGTAGATACACCCTGTGGAAGATAGGGTATCTGACTAGTCCTATTGACTAGTCTCAAGAAGGTGTTCCAGGTAAAACAATCATAACTTCTTCCTAGATTATCCAAATTGAGTGAGACTAGTTTCATTGGATAGTGTATAGTCTGTAGTATTTCTGGTACGAGTTTCATAATTTTATATCAATTATTTTGTGCGGGGCATGCTATACAAGTGAGATATCCTGGAAAGGCGAAAAATCAGCAAGTTGTGGGGAAGTTACCATAAATTCCACTTGGCACGTCCAATTTTGATCAGACCTGTGGCATTACAGAGAAGAAATATCAGAGAAATACAAAAAAAATGTTTCATACCCAGAAGGGCCTAAACTTGAGAGATACAACAAAAGAAAGATTGTCTAGCAGAACCACCTCAAAATCAAGGTTCAAAAGTGATACTTGGCCAACATGCCACCCAAAAAGGGAACTTCTACACCAAATAAGCCTCAAGAAAATCCTACTTGGACTCTTGATGAAGGTAAAGAAATGATTAGGGACATAAATGATTTACAACAGAAGACAATAACAAAAGATGAACTACAAGAGATGATGGATTCAACAGAAGCTAAGTTTGAGACAATAAATACTAAGATGGATGCTTTAAAAAGGGAGATCATGGAAGTATTGAAAAATTTCGTAATCGAGAGGACACTTGGAAGTGAAAATGCATCCCGTGAAATTCATGATGAAGACAAAAGGAAGGTGAATCAAGAACGGATAAACTCTAACCTTGGGTTGAAGACCGACCACGTTCCTAAGATCGATATGAGGAAGTTTGATGGCAAGGACTCTATACTTCAGATGGATCAATTCTTTGATCTACATAATGTGCCACATACACAAAAGGTACGAATTGCTTCTTTATATTTAGAACCCAATCAATTTGTATGGTATAGATGGCTTTGTTCTCACAAATCACTTGTCAATTGGACAATTTTCACGGAAGAAATGATAGCACACTATGAGGATACAAGGAGCAATACCTTGTTTAGTCAATTGATAAATCTCAAGCAAAAGGGTTCAGTTATAGAGCACATTGAGAACTTCCAAATATTGAATACAAAGGTAACAAATATTCCAGATGAGCACTTGATTGTTGTATTCATAGGAAATTTAAGAGATAACATTCAACATGAGGTTCGCCTTTGGGAACCCAAATCATTGGAGAATGCATTTAGGGTGGCAAGAAATGTTGAAAGTAAAAATATGGCTATGGCTACTAGAAGGACCAATCCTAACATAGATAGAGAGAATAATGCTCCTTTTTCTAAAATACCTCAACCTACTAGGTTGACACCTCAACAATTGGAGGAAAGAAAAGAAAAAGATTTATGATTTTATTGTGACATCAAGTACAGTAAGGGACATAAGTGTGGTGAGAAGAAATTATTCTACATAGATTGTGAAGAGGAAGAAGAACAAGAACTATCTCAAGATGAAAATGTAGAAGCAATTTCGTCTGAAGAGTTGACTCCCACGATATCGTGTAATGCATTGGCTGGAATTAACATTTCTCAAACCCTCAAGATCGAAGGATACATCAAAAAGAAAAAAGGTAATAGTCCTAATTGATTCTGGTAGTACTCATAATTTTATTCACTATAAATTAGCCAAAGCTCTCAATTGCTTTGTATATCCAGCACCAGAGTTTCAAGTAATGATTGCAGATGGAGGAACTATTAATTGCTCAAGAAAATGCAATAAGATCAATCTTACTATGGGGCAATATGTGATGAATAGTCCAATGATTTCTATACCCATGGGTGGTGCTGATGTTGTACTAGGAATCCAATGGTTACAATCATTAGGAACATTGGCTTTTAATTTTCAAGAACTTTTCCTGAAATTTTCATTGGAAGGAAAAGAAATTGAGTTAAGAGGTATCACAGGGAAACCCGGTAAGGTGTTAAGCTCTAATGGCATGACAAAATTATTGAAAAAGGGGCATCAAGGTGTTATTGCACAACTATGCTCATTAGATGTTCAAACATCTAAGCCATATATTCCTCAAGATATCCAAGGGATCATTGATAAGCATTCCAAAGTATTTGAAGATATTCCCAAAAAGGGATCACTGACAAGCATTCCAAAGTATTTGAAGATATTCCCAAAGGTATTCCACCCACCGAAATCATGATCATGAAATTAACCCAATTCCTGGGAGTGTTCCTCCCAACATCAAGCCATACATATAGCCTTATGCCTAGAAGAGTGAAATTGAGCGCATGGTTGAAGAAATGTTAGAGGCTCACATTATTAGACCTATCCAAAGTTCTTACCTAATCTGGTAATGGTGGTATTCAAGAAAGATAGCTCATGCATGCATGTCCATTATAGATAACAAGATCACCTATTAAAGACAAGTTTCCCATTCACACATGAATTATTAGATGAAATACATGGAGCAATCTATTTCACAAAATTGGGTCTCCATCCGTGGTATCATCAAATTAGAATGAAGGAAGAAGATATCCCCAAAACAACATTCCCCAACTCATGAAGGCTATTATGAATTTTGGTCATGCCTTTGGCCTTACAAATGCACCTCCACATCATCCAAGGGTTGATGAATACCTACTGCCCTTTGAAAATTTGTGTTAAGTATTTTGATGATATCTCAATCTATAGCAAGTCTTGGGAGGATCATAAAGCGACATGTTGACAAGGTGCTACAACTACTAAAGGAGAAACAACTATATGCCAAACCATCCAAATGTTTCTTTGGAGTGAAGGGAGGTAGAGTATTTGGGTCACATTATATCTCATGAAGGTGGCAACAATTCTAACAAGATTAAGGCCATGATGGACTAGCCGATTCCCAAAACATTGAATAATCTTAGGAGGATTTCTAGGGTTTCCGGCTGTGTTACTACCACAAGTTTGTCTCGACACTATGGAAGAATAATCCAGACCTTTAACTATTACCAACTAAGAAGGATGCATTTTCATGGGAACTAAAGGGAACTAAAGATTTTGAACACCTTAAAAAGGTGATGTGTAAATCTCCTACCTTGACCACCTGTAATTCACAAAACATTTATTGTGGAATGTGATGCCTCGAAATGGAATTGGTGTTGTCCTAATGCAAGAAGGAAGGGCTCCCTAGATTTTGAAAGTCGACCACTCAAGGGAAAGGACTTACACAAACCCACATTTATGAGAATGAAAATGATGACAATACTACATGCATTGAAGAAATGGTGTCCTTACCTAATATGTAGGCACTTCAAGGTCAAAACAAATCATGATAGTCTTAAATACTTCTTAGAACAAAGACTATCTTCTAAGAACAAAAAATGGGTAACCAAGATATTGGGTTATGATTTGAAATCGCCTATGTGAAGAAAAGTCATGGGCGTGATGCACTCTCATGAAAGGATGAAGATGTTGAGGCCCTTCTTTGTGCTATCTCAATCATCCAACTCACTTGGATAATAGAAGCAAGGGATGAATGTGGAGAATGTCGAAAAGTGACCCCTCATCTGTTGTTGTACCAGGATTCCAAGTTGCATTAGATACATTTACATGGAAAATGATTCACTATGGTACAAAGATCTCTTATATTTATGTGTAAGAACTCCCAACTCAAATAAAAGGTACTCTTAGAATTGGGTAATAATTCCCTCTAGGAGGGCACTAATATTTTTGAAAACCTACCATAGAGTCAAGAAGGATTTTTTGGTATGGACTTAAAAATGGCGCTCCAAAGGTTTGTGGAAAAACGTTTGGTTTGCCAACAAAATAAGGTGGAACAATTAATACCTGCCCTTTACAACCATTGGCCATCCCAAGTCGTAATACTGAGGAAGTTTCCATGGATTTCATCATGTGGTTACCGTCTCCAAGGAAAGAGTGTCATCAGAGTGATTGTTGATAGATCCACTTGGCACGACACTTTTGTGCACTCTCCTCATCCTTCAAATCTAGTATAGTTGCCACCGCATTCATGGAGACAGCCTAAAAGCTACATGGCAATCCAAAGATTATTGTAAGTGATGAGAGACTTTCACTGGACATTTTGGACATAATTATTTTCTTGTTCGGTACTCAATTGACTCATTGCTCATCCTATCATCCCTCAATCAGATGGACAAACCGAGATATTGAAAAAATGTCTAGAAGGAGACCTTCATTGTTTCTATCTCTTGATAAACAAACACAATGGTTCAAATCGCTACCCCCTTGGCGTATCGGTGGTATAACACTTCCTTTCATAACGCAACAAAAATGACACCATTTATGGCACTCTATGGATACCACCCTCCTTCCATCATCACTTCTTCTCTAAAATAAAATCTAAGGTTCAAGCAAAGGGAGAAGATCACATCGAGCATCAACAACAAGTTCTCCAAATCTTAAAGGACAACTTGACCATGGCAATGTAAATAACATGAAACAACAAGCATCAACATCATAGTGAAAGAAGTTTTGAAGTAGGGATTGGGTGTTTCTTTAAGACTACAACCATACAAACAGATGTCCCTCAAGCAAGCCAAGAAGGATAATAATTTATCAAATACCAAAGTACTATATGGTCTTATGGTATATGTAAAATAGTTTGGTACTATGGCATACAAATTGAGTTGCCTACATCTTCATGTAGAGTACACCCAGTTTTCCAAGTTTCATTCTTAAAGAAGGTTATAGGTTTAAAAAGATCCAAATAAAACTATATTGCTTGAATTTGACGAGGAAGGAAAAATCATATTGGATCCTAAAGCCATCAATAACACAAGAATTCACTAACCGAGGAATAGATCCACTTCGTGAGTATCTCATTAAATGGAGGAACCATCAATAAGATTCCAATTTGGGAAGATGAGTCTTTTATACAGAAGAATCCATAGTTACTCAAGAGTTGCAAAAAACACTTGTCTCAAGGGAATGTTAAGTCTCTGATTATTGGCTCATTACCCCTTAATTGGGGCATATTACATTAGCAATTGTTTTATTTATGTCGGCTTTATTCCATTAGTTGTAATTATACCTCCTGCCCTATATATACCAAGGAGAGATTTTCACTTGGAATCATCTTTACTTGGACATTTCTGTGGGTAAATGAGGTTGCCCCCTTGAAGAGGCTGGTTATCTGTACCCCTTCATTTTCTCACAGCTGAGTACCCTATTTTGAGTGGTTTCTATGCTTTATTGACATTTGGTTCTTAACACTGCCTAAGAGAAGCCGCTTAAGCACACAGGCTGAAGGAGGACATAACACATATAGTTGACGAAGTCATGAAGATTTGAGTGCAGCCGAAGCCAGGGTACTGAAGCCTGGAAGCAAGTTCAGATTTGCATTCTATGGGCTCATATCTGCCATAAATGTTCTGGTATGGTTACATAATTATCTTGATGGATACTCTTACTTATAGTATGGTGAATGCTTAAGGAATAATTGGTACGGTTGGTCAAGATGTATATGTTAGTTGATTGATAGAGGAGAAGTACTATGGTTTAGTACTGATATGATTGCCCTAGTATATTGGTTGTTTATACATTATTGGAAGTAGCTTCTATATTGTATGGTTAAGGAGCATGAGTAAGTTGTTGGAGAGCATAGATGTTGTGATTGGTTATGGTTCTACTGATAGTGAAAGATATAAGTGAGTGTGACCGAGGGCTGCAAAAGATCTGAGTTTTTCATGAGAAGAAAACCCTAAATACTCAGAAAGCATACGCAGTTATGGGCGACAAAATACGCATGTTGGTTGAATTTATAAGTCACTCCCGGATTGCTTGCAGGAGCAGAGCCCGGACGCCTTACCGCTTTAATGTCAATGATTTGTTTGAAGGGTGATCAAATGGAAGTAAACTCAGAACAATGTTGTCTCAACTTTGAAACTAGGCCAGTCATGCATGAATGAGTGAGGTCTGGATAAACTCCTGAGTCAGAAAAGGTGGAGCGGTGTGGAAGACTTACGCAAGAGGGTGCAAAGGTCTATAATAAACATCATGTTCACCATTGTGAGGAGAAAGCCTTCAAACACAAAGTCACTTTTATATTCAAACGCAGAGAACCAAAGAATACATAAATGTCACGACAAATCCTTTATCACAACAAAATCGCAACAATCCACGCAAATCCTTCGACTGCGAACACCAAGATGAGATGAAACAAGGATGGAAAAGGAGAACCGCTTTTATATACCAAGAAGTCTCAAACGTAGGCATAACTAGGAAACCGTATATCAATAAACTTTACAATACGGAGCTTAGCTCTACCATCGATAGATACCAAAATGGAAAAAAATGCCTACAAATACTCAAAACAAAATAGCAAAATGGAATCCAAAGAAAATGCATTGAAATCTTATGTCAAGATGGCTTCCTCGACAACACCAAAGATCGCAACTTATGTCTGACGCAACCTTAATTGTTTGACAGCTCCAACGGCGAATCGACGCGTTTCCAAATTCATGGTCGCATTCTCCCATTACATGAGGCGTATATATAAACCACCACCAACCGCCTAATAACCGCTTTGGATCGAGAAAGGCTCTAATTCAACTTAGCATTGCCACGGAAGACTTCAGCCACATGGAATAACAGACCGGTTAAGGCTAATGTGCATGGAGTGTCACCGATGAGGCATATGACGAGTGGGGATGGTGGTGTTTGCCATAAGGGTGTGGAAGACGTTGAAGAGATGAGAGAAGTTATCGAACGATGAAGGAACTGACATGCATGGACGAGTAGGTGGTGAGAAGAAGGTAAGACCACGCAGACCAAAGAGGGGAAGTGAATGGATGACACACGGAAAAAGGGGAAAGGCTGAAGGAAGAATGAAATGACAGGAAGGGGGCCCACACCGGTTGGCACCGGCAACAGAAGGAAGCGGGCTGCATGAGCTTCATTGACTGGTGCTCTCGATCGCGGGCCGGGCCGAAAGTCGTGATATAATTCGACCTCCCCACGCTTAAAGGTAGAAAGGAAAGAGGGGTCCAGAATCACATGAGAGCCGCTGATCTGGGCACCCTAATCCTGACCGCTCGAGAGATAAGTACCCAATTCCGGACCCCCCCCGCTAAAAGGTAGAAAGGCAAGGGGGTCCGGAATCCAACGTGCACTGTTGATCCGGGTGCACGAATCGTTGCCGCTCGGAGTTTCTCGTTACTTACAATGGGTGCATGATCACCCAAAACTTAGGACAAATGGGTTTTAACCCATCCTTTCGCACTCCAAACCCCTTAACAAGAAATATCGCTAACATTACGTACACGAGTCAGACTCACCGTAGGGCGCATACATACACGGATGCATTACCCACATGTCACATACCGCTGACAATGGTAATCTCGCTGAGGATTGGATTCCTTCTCGCTGGCAGGCCGAAGGCGAAGATGAGTCTTCATTGTAGAGATGGTGTTGGTGCTCTTGTAGAGTTGTAACTCTATTCAGTTGTTGTTGATAACCCAAGGATTTTAGTCTGTAATAAAAAGAAAATTGTACATACATATTGTTTTCTTTATGTTCCTTGTGGTGATGACTTATTGATGATATATGTTGATGATGTATGTTCACATTTAACTGGTTATAAATGACAACAATAAGTAATGAGTAAATGGTGATTGCTAACTAAGGATTTTTGTGAAAGGGAAGTTTTAAAAAGATCGCTACACTGATTCACCCCTCCTCTCAGTGTGGTTGGTGTGTCCAACAATTGGTATCAGAGAGGGACTTCACTATAAGACTTAACAAGCTTGGAGGAGATGCATGGACACACAAATGGATGATGAAGTTCCAATCCTTGATGAAGAAAATTATTCTACATGGAGAATAGAAATGAAAGTGCATTTGAAGGAAATAGGAGCGGGTGTTTGGAAAGCATCTATTGGTGGGTCAGTTCCTTTGAATAACAAGTCAAAGTTTGAAGATCAAAGGGAATAAAAGAAGAATGATGCATTGGATCTCAAGACCATTATTAGTGGGCTCTCAAGCTCTGTCAAAAAGAGAATGGAACAATGCACTTATGCCAAGGATATATGGCTAAAGCTAGAGGAGACATACCAAAGCAAGAAGGAAGACACTAAATACAACTCCTTCAAGAACAATGAAGGTAAAGAGTATCCAAAATCCTCAAATTGCAATGATTCTAAATGTGATGATGTTGGGAAAAAGGAAGACCTTGAAGACAATTCCATCAAGATCAATGAAGGTAAAGAATCTCCAAAAACCCCTGATTGCAATATTTCAAAATGTGATGATGTTGAATATTTCTCTACAAGTGAAGAAGAAAAACTAGAGATAGTATGTTTAGAATGAAATGATACTTATACCATGGGATAAGTAGAAGAAGAACTATCAGAGCTTAAAAGGAAAGTTGAATGGGGGCTATTTGAATACAACTATGACCATTGTTACATAGAATATATATATCTTTCTGACAACACTAAAAAGTTTCTTAAAAAGAATCAAAGGCATATGTTGAAGTTAAAGGAAATGTTCAAGGAACAAGAAGAAAGTAAAAAGACTCAATTAGAAGAAAAATAAGAAGATATCAAAAGACTAAAGAATGAAATAGAAGACAATAAGAAGCTAGATGATGAGATTAGGAAAAGTCTTGAAGTTAATTTCCATCTCAAGACCCAAATTGAAGAAGCCAAAAGGGTAGAGGAATTACTAAAGAATCAAGTAAATAAAAAGGAAGATTCATGTCATAAGTTGGACGCTGAAGTTGTTGATCTTAGAAAGAAAGTAGAGAAGTCAAACAAATTATTGAATAGATCAACAATCTTGAATGCGATCTTTGATAGTCAAATATCACCAAATGATAAATCAGGTCTTGGATACAACAAAGAAGCTACACATGTTGAAGCAAGCACCTCAAAGAAACATGAGGTGAGTCCCTCACTCTCAAAGGATGGAAATAATGTTGCAAGTCAACCATCTACACAAGGCAAGGAAAGCTTCAAAAGAACAAAGCAAAGAAGACATCAAGAAGCCATATTTACACCTCAAGGAAGAGAGACACCTTCAAGATGGACACCAAAGCAAAGGTATGAAAATGTTTTTCATGGTCACTATTACTCATGTAATGAATATGGTCACAAAGCTTTGAAACGCAGATTGTATGCAATGAAATATAATGAAAGATTTCATAACACCCTAAGGTGTTGGTAATGTGATCAAGTAGGACACATTGTTGCTCGTTGTCACACCATGAGATGCTATAGTTGTAGTGGATTTGGCCACAAATATCAGGATTGCTGGAACCCAAGAAGAAAGTCGATGACGAGGACTTCATATAGCATGAATAGAAGAAGGCATGCAGTTAGGAAGGAAGAGATTTTTGAAAGGATGGAAGCTCAAAGTTTAAGTTCTGAGAAGCAGGGACACCTTCAGAAGTGGGTAAAGAAGACTGAACAACCAGAGAAGAATGGCAGCCTTAAGGGAAGCTCAAATTTGTCATCTTCAGAAGCATACACAGGTTACAATGGTAACTATCACATACATACACAAGCTGACCTATGAATAAGTTGCATACATACGCAAGATGTCAGTGCATCAGGCCACACATATGTGGAAAAGAGCCTTGGGAAAAAAGGCTATGCACATGAATTACAACATGGTATGATGGTATAAATCTGTGTTGCAGGGTCTGACATGGTTTTTTGCAGGGTCTGACATTGTTTGCTACAGGTTTTCATAATTACATGTTGGCATACATAATTGATGTATGTATGGTGGTGACATATGGTTGAGTGTTGAAAGACTATCTTGGATGCATGGTACTAACCCTAGAGTGCAGATTGAGACATTTTTCTGTTGAAGACAAATGTTGGTTGTGACAGTGAAGTTATGACACTTTGGTTATGAGATATATCATGATGATGCTAGCTAGAGATGTCATTGATCTATTGAGGCACACTTATAGTACATATTGGATGCTTAGTTTTTGCTGTAGTGAATGGAGGTTCAGGTTGATCTGCTGGGGTACATGGCTGATACATATTTGAGTTTGATTGATATATCTTGTGATGTATTATTGGAAGCATATTTGTTGGATATCTTGGTGCATGCATTTGGCATATGGATGAGCTACATATTGGGACATGTAGTTGATGAGTTGATGAAGTGGTCATGTTGTACACCATTTATGAGTCATAGCTTGATCTATAGTTGATGCAATTTCTTGGTACAATTGGTGATACATGTTTGGTGCACTTTTTGTTGTATGGGTTGATATAGTTGAGACGTTTTTTATGATGCTTGATGGTTGAGATGCATGATTGTGGAACTTGGTTCATGGTAGAGGCATATCATGAGCGATATGACATTTGGTTGAGGAACATGGATGACATGTTGATAGAGGCATATGATTGGTACACATTATTGGCATATGGTTGATACACTCCATTGATGATATCTTATGTCATATTCTATGATATTGATGTACATGGGTGTTGTGCATGGTTGGCACAGAATATGGCACATGATGTACTTGGTTGATGTTTTGTTCATGATTCTCTATTTCATTGTTGACATATATTTTTCTTCATGATGTATGGTATGGCACGATTTTTGATGCATGGACAGGTCCAAGGATTGTCATAGAAAGAGTGGTT
>SNQJ01S0203022.1:0-16707 GCA_010110895.2 Picea sitchensis | reverse complement strand
GCGAGATCACCCATTTCGAGGATTCAGACATCAGGAAACAAAAGAGGAAGGTGAGCATTTTGACTTCGCACCTGGCGAAGTCCCGAAACAATCTGGACCGTCCATCTGTGGAGGACACATGGCGGAATTCGAGAGCCCATCGGTATTTCGGATACCGGGGATTCGAATTGACAGAGGCTTTGTGTCACTGGGGGTCACAAGTCGTGAAATCGTGAAATGACGAGGACCGTCCATTTGATGGAGGACACGTGGCAGCAATCCATGATTTCAGGAGAGTCCCGAAAGGAAGAGTCCATCGGGATTTCACAAATCGGGAGTTCGGGAGTCCCGTTGACAAGAAGTCAGACTCTCGTACTAATAAGTCCCGAAGGGAATAAGACTATGGTCTTATGATAAGTGGTCATACGGGCCAAGGCATAGCCCAGGGGGCTAATTGCCGATCGAATCCTTTTTCGGTGTTACGACGTTTCGAGGTTTGCAGAGTCGAAAGACTCGACCCGCTTATATCGCTGAGTCACGAAATGCGAAAAGGTTCCTAGTTGTTTGGCCTATGATCATGATCACAGGATCGCATGAAGGTGGAAAAAGGGAAGAGCTAGCCTGTGCTAAGCCCCGTAGGATTTCAGGGATTCTGTCCCTCGAGAAAAGGAAAAAAAATTATTATGCTGCAGCAGGTGTGTGACAAGGGCACTCTCAATTGCCTGCACTTAGAGAGATTATATTTCCCACAGAGATGGCAGGGAAAGGATGGCCTGGTCACCTCCAACAACTTTTGTGGAGGAGGTCATCCCGGAGGAGGCCATCCATCTCCCTCCAGAGGCTATGCTCTTCACAGTGCCAGAGAATTGGAAGCCTCCAACTAGCTTCCCTGAGGACAAAACTCAGGTAGTTACAATGGCTCACCATAGTGCAGGCACCATGGAATCACAAATGGAGGAATTCCCTATCTGTTATGTTGAGTAGCAGCTCCCGGAAGAGTGCCTCCAGATGGCCCAGAATGAATTAATCTCGGAGGGTCTCACTCCTTTCACAGTCTCAGAGCACGATCCCAGGAGCACAGGGATGGGAGCAAAGGGTGGGGCAACTAAGCGGAGAGTGAGAACGGGCCACTAGGATGGGATGAAGGAAGTAATGTGGGCTGCAGCAAGTGAGGCAGAGGGTGGGAGCACGCCGAAGGAGGGTGGCGAGGTCCTTGTGCCACCTCCTATTTTGACAACATTGGACCAATGGTGTGTCCCTCCGCCCTTCTTCCACCCGGAACAACTTGACTTGGTGTTTGATTTGAGGCACTAGATGGCAGACCAAGCCTACCATGACACACTCATGAGCCAACACATAAACATTCTCTACGAGGCTTTCTCCAACACACCAACAAAGAAAATATGTCCGACATGTGCAAGACTCTATGCCCTGCCAACTCGGAATGAAATGCCCAGTGAAGACCTCAACAATGAATACCTCAACGGGTAATAGCATGGATAGACTTGCCTTATGGTTATGGTTAGATTCTTAGGCTCTGGTTAGGTGTTATGTCAGTTAAAAATCTTTTCTGTTTAGTTCATTTTCAGTTTTAGTTGTCATGGACAAATCCTCAGACTATAGACCGCCACCCATCCTGGTTTCCTCCAGGCAGGGAAGATGGTGGTCTGCCTCTTTTGGACATGGTTATCCAGGGCTGCCAACTATTCTGGTTTCCACTATTTTGGCGAAACAACTGGCAGCCCAAGGACAAATGTATATTTTTGTTTATGATATAATATAACAGGATCCACTCTCTCTTTTTACTTAAAAAAAAAATTATGATAAAAGCAAATAAGCTCTAAACTATGGATTTATTGCTTTAAAAGAAATCCCAACACAATTATTTGGGGGAAAATGAAAAATGATTTATTATACCAAATGGAAAGGCATAAAACTTACAATTAACACATGAGAAGAGTTTTTGTGGTGAGGTGGACTTCAAACTCTTTTTGGAAGGGTCCTTTTGCTTCCTTGTAGACTCAATATCCAACTCTCTTAGAAATGCAAGTAAGCTCCCTTGTGGTTGGCCACAAGAAAATGGAAAGAGGGTGAGAAAATAATGAGCAATGTAGGAGTAGAAAAATGGCTTCCTTAACTATCTAATGGCATTCTAGTTGCATAACTTCACTTTTTTTTTTTTTATTGATGTGAAATGCATTCCCATGAACTAGTTTTATAGGTGTATAGTAGAAACCCAATATATAAGTAGTTTCCATGTGAACTCTCCTAATGTATTAATGAGAGATATAAATCTTAGTGGGAATTACATAAATCTAAATCATTGGAATTTATGAATACTAAAGTTAAAATAGGTCCATATGTACCCTCTATGCCCCCTGAACAGGTGTGTACACATTTTTGAGCTACAAGCTAACCAGTCGTTAAATTAAATAGGATTGGATGGTTATTAAGAGATTTACCATGAACTCACTCATAATATAGATGATATACTTCATCATCCTCAAAACAATCACTAATGATTTGACTAGGCTCAATGAGGTACAAAAATTCCATAACATGATCTGATGGGGTGAATGACATGGGTTATACATGAATAGATGATGTTTCTTGGTGTGGCTACTCAAGTGGCACAAGTGATAAAAATTAGGATGATAATAGTTTTCCCCTAATGTGCGAGGTTTGAAGTCATAGAGACAAAATAATTCATGGTTTTCTCACCTAAATTTCATGATAATATAAGGAAAACACCTTCTATTGGAGGTTGTTGTGGAACCTCCCCCCAAAAATTCTTCCTTGTCCATTTATAATAGAGGTTGCTAGAAAAACTGGGCAGTTGAAGGTTTTAGCTAAAGTTTTTAATCATTACACTTAAATCATATGAAACACATTGATGCACCCATACATATAACAAACTGATGTGTTTATAATGAAGCACTATGAATGTCATTATATATAATATGTAGAAAAAATGGGTTTATTTTAATTTAAGGCAATCTCTAAGTAGTTTTCCATAAACTTATAAGTGCATGGAAACATATAATGCACTGACTTTAGACATTGTGCTATCCAATATAGGTTTTTATTAATCAAAATAAAATAAAAAATTATATTTTCATCCATAGAAGGTGCCCTAGTCCATTCCTTGTATAGGGCGCACCAATGGAATTTTCAATATTTTCATGATATCTCAAGCATTGGTGCATTATTAGACAATAAGTACACTAATACATCTATATGTATGAAGCATCAAACTAGGTTTAGATATTTTTTAATAAAATATAGGTATTTTATTTTAAAAATATTCAAAAATTAAGTGGTCTAGTCAATATCCCAAGAATGCATTAGTGCACATAACAAAGCACATTGATCCATTTTTAAAACAAAAAATATAGTATAACAAGACAACATAAATCAACCAATGCATTTGATTGTCAAGAACATCGAGGTAGGGTAAAACATTTTTTTTACGAAACCATTATTTCATTTTTAACTTTCCTTTAGTGCTTCCAACCATATAAGCATTGGTCCTCACCATCCCTGTACAACCACCCTATTTTCGGTGCTATTATTTTTCCAACTTCCTTGAGTCCTTCACTTCATCAGTGGATTTGGTTCATTGTTTAATTTTGCAAAAATATACCATATTTTCATTTTTTATATAAGTGGAAACTATGCCTCTTTGGTGGAGAAGGGACAGAGTAAATTGTTTTAAACTTCCCCATTTACATTTTTGGTAGATTAAAATGTGGAATTTGGGTTAAATTTACCTTTTTAAATTATTTTAAAAATCTATGTGATACATTCAAGTTGTTTGACTCATAGTGGAAAATATAGTGAGTCCTAAAAATTTATAGGATGCATCGTGCTACATCGAGTGTATCAGTTAAACAATAATAATAAAAACTTGATATTGTTAAGTTATCTTTATAATATTAGATCACATCTTACTTGGTAGTTCTCGATATCGTAAATGCATTGTTGAGTTATTTTTATAAAAATATCTTAGATTTGTCGGTGCTCTAGGAAAGGTATGGATGCATCTCTAGCAATGCCTCTCTACATATCGTGTGCATCAATAGATTTTATTTATATAAATCATTTTCCTACACTTTTCAATGCAATTTCAAATATTCAATAGCATTTCTATTGGTGCTCTTTTACATCCTAAGTACACCATAGAGCACAAACAATAAATGTGATTCTCCCATTAAGTTGGTTCCCTTTATAATACTAAGTGGCACTATGGTTGATGCTTGTCGATATTCTAAATGCATCACTGAGTGCACACTATGTTCAAAGTATCTTGGACTTGTCGGTGCTCTAGGAAATGTACATATGCACAGTTAGCAATGCCTCCATATATCTCATGTGCATCGATAAGTTTTTTTTAGATTAAACATTTTCCTATTCTTTTTGGTGCATTATTAAATGTTCAATACAACCTCTATCGATGCTCTTGTACATCCTAAGTGCATTGTGTGATACAAATAAACAATAATAGAACACCACTTTGTCAGTATTCTTTACAATATTATGTGGAACGATTTGCAATTGATACATAAATGAGGGAATTATATCCTAGTCACTTCACCAACACAGATCCTTTGTAGAATTAACTTCTAATCTCTTTTTCTTTGTCTTGTACAAATATATTTTTTCTTGAAATGACTCTTAAGGTTTCTATTCTCAGTGAAAAAATGAACAAAAAACTACCAGTGCTATGTGCATTGAATGACTACATCCCACCTTTATGAAATAATGACTACTACATGTTAAAGGATTGAGAATAAGAACATCATTATCTTGTCTTCTCAATCCACCAATCCCCAATGTCATCAACACTAGTCAAAATGTCAGTGGCTAGCAAGAGCTATGAGTATATTTTTGCATAGTCTTTGGTCCACAAAATCCTCCAAGGAAAAAAATGTATCAAAGCTATAGGATCAAGGTATTGTTGATGTGGTAAAATTTCCCTTCAATAGTAAGGGGTACTCCCCGGTGCACGGTCCCAATTAGACTATGCACCATTTGGTTTAGGAGACCCATCCAGATTCTGGAGTAGCTGCCATTACTGGATTGAGGGGTGATTGGATGGTAGTTAATGTGATGGGAATGTGAATGAAATGAAGCTAACTGCATAAATAAATTATAATCTACCTTATCCTATCTAGGAGCATCTATGATAACCAAATGAGGAGTTGTTAATGCAACTAATCCCAACAAATAACTTCTTCCATATAGTTTCTAAGAAGCAATAAGGTCAAGCAACACAAGCATGTGGATACATAAACATATTAGTATAAATCATGAAACCACATGCATAAGAAACTCATCATCTCAAGGAAAAACATAAGAAAGAATAAGAAAATATGCAATAATGATTTCGATTTGCATAAGAAAAGTATATAAGAAAAAAAACATTCTTACAACACATGTTAACAACACAGATTTTGCTCAAAGTAGTTCACAACAGACAACCATTTACAAGAGTTCTTCTCTCCAACAAGATTGGCCTCGAGGGCTTCTCAATTTTAATTCTCAAAATAGTTTGTGAATGTACAATGCTTGAAGAGCCCTTTCAAAATGGGCCTCTTCCTTTATATATAGTAGTTTAAGTAAATGTCGAAAGTGTCTTCTTGAATTATACAAGAAGAAGTTAAAAAACTCTTCAACTTCCCCTTCTTAGTTGTTGTTAATAGGTGTTAGAATAAAGAGGAAGCTAAGGACAGTTGGAAAAAGACAAAATAGAATATATTTGTGAGAAAATTCGAATTTGCTATTTTTTCTTATTCATGTGTCATTTTCTCTCACACAGGATGCCCAAAATTGGTACTATCCTTCAACTGATATGGCTATGTAGTACAAGAGTTCCTCAAGGGATTCTTTGTGGGAGGATGAGTTGTCATTCAGTGTCTTCATATCCCTTGTCAGAGTGGCCATGATTTCATGGACCATAGTTTGAAACTTAGCTGGTTGGATGAGGTGTTCCTCCATTAATTCTGTTGTTACCTTCGTGGCTTCTTGAACACTCTCTTGTATCTGATTCATGTTATGTTGAATTCGATCAAAGTGCTACTCCATCATAATGGTTTTCTCGAGCTCTTCAATGAGAGGAAGATGCCCCTTATGTGTCAAGACATGTCTGAATTTTTCACTACAAGGAGAACACTTTCTTGCCGAGGTTTTTATGGAACCTCCTTGAAAAATTCTTCTCTTATTTTTTTTAATAGCAGAGGTTGTTAGTGGAGGCAGGCGACCAAAGGTTTTTGTGCAGGTTTTTTTTCAGTGCACCTTTATGCTAAAAACACATCGGTGTGCACCTAAAAACATCACACCGAGAGTTAAAAGTCCAAACACACCATCACTGTTCACAACAGAGGTGGGTGAATGCAAGTTTTTGTGAAGGTGTTTTCCCCAGTGCACCTTTAAGGTATATACACACTGACCAAATCATGAAAAACACAAAACCAATGCGTCCATGTTCTAGTAGCACCGCCATACTTTAAAATAAAATTACATGCATCGAATAAATCACACCGACGTCGTTGAAAAATACGCAACGATATTTTCATAAAGAATATACTACTGATGCATCCATGTTTTAGTGGAACCGCCACAATTTATAATAAAATTACATGCACCAAATAAATTGCACCCATGTCATTGAATGACACCCCTTGTGTGTCTTTATTTATAAAGGCGCATTGCAATAGGGTAAATAAAAATAAAATTACCAAACCGATTTTCATTGTTACAATGGATCCCGTGCTTCCAATCTATCAAACAAGCACTGTTGCTCACCTTTCCTCCCAAGACACCTTGTTTCTGGTGCTCTACACCAACTAGGATAGCTCGATTGGTGGATTCCACACATTTCCAAATTTAGGAAATTACCATGAATTTTCATTTCCTTTAAATGGTGCAACCATGCCTCTTCAAGAGAGAAGAGACCAAGTAAATTATTTATTACCTTCATATTTGCATTTTCATCCAATGAAAATTAGAATTTAGCTTGAAATTTCACATTTTTATCATTTTTTTTTCACGTGGTGCACCTTAATGGTTCGAATCACCCCGAAACGATGCATACTATGTTAAGTACATATTAATCACTGCGGTCGGTGCGTCTGTATATGTTCACACCAGTTTCGTTCAATCTAGTGCACCACAATAAATTATTAAAACAAAGTGTTGCATCCTTCAAAACACTCTGACACTGACACAAACTAGGCTCATACCCACACTGAACCATTGAAATTCATTAACTGTACCAATAGCTCTACATTATATAAAATTTAACCTAGTGGTGCACCAATTTTAAGTAACCGCATGAGGCGTATTGGAAAAATAATTCCCCGACAAGTCAATGTTCAAACACACCACCATAATTTATAAAAATATACATGAACCAAATAAATCACACTGGTGTCGTTTAACATTACACACTGGTACACTTCACTTAACTAACTACACCGCTAACATAACATTTATAAAATGTAACATAGTGGTGCAACAATTGTAATTCAATGCACCAGAAATGTATACAACAATGCACTGAGACATATATTTTCCAAATTTTCATAGTGGGGCATCTCATTGGTCACCTCGTTCCCAGTGCACTTGCATTTACAATGCATCAATGAACAAAAGGATGGTGCTCCACTATCACGATGTTACCAGAGCATTAATAGTAAGAGATATCACATGTTTGTTGTGTCATTTCAATGGATGCCCTGTAACCAGTGATGTTGACAACAAAACACACCGTTAAAAAAAATATCGATGCTCAAATAGCATGGTAGCATTGGTGCATTTATATTAACACATCACACTGCATAAGTTCATATTCAACAATTTCATTGGTCGGTGCAGATGGATTAAAAAATGCACTAATATAGTAAAGAGAACGACATCGGGCCGAATTTTCACAAATTTGCAGCGCAATGCATCTTATGGTAAGCATGACTAAGATGATAGGAAGTGCACTAATTGAAATAAATGCATCAGTGTGTTCTATTAATCAAATGTATTGTTAGGGACCTAACCCGTCATGTAGGTAGAATAATATATTTCCATGTTATAAAGGTCAATATTAATAAGGCCTAACAATAAGGAAGAATAAGTCCAATGTAAGAAGACCTAATAGAAGCTTCCGCTTCTAGAAGGATCTTCCTCTAGATGGTTGTTTTGATAGACATATTTAGTATAAATAGGAGTCGAGGGTATGCGAACTTTTGTCTTGGATATTATTGTAATAGAGCTCTGCTCTGCTGGAGGTTGCCCCCTCGAAGACGCAAGTGAACATTGCTCTCAGTAATCGAAGTGCACTTTCTAGTGTTCTTCTGGTATCATTTTGGTATTATTATGGTGTTGTTCTGATTATATTGTTGTTCATCTTCCATTTCTAGCTATTTATTTCTGTTTTGCATACTTTTTTATATCTGGAATATTACAAGTGGTACCGGAGCACCTTCCTCGGCAGGAAATTGTGGGTTAATTTTTTTCAAGGTAGAGACGTATTCCGACATCTTTAATCTACAAAAATATGTCGTTACGCGCATAAACCCGCAGTCGGGGATTCATAAAAGTAGGAAATACAAGTGGTACTTAAGCGCACATCTGTTGGCCACCCTTGTAACCCTTGTTGGTACCCCTTCGAGTGGTATCGCATCAGACAACGCCTGTATACAGATTGACCTAGATCTCCTGAAGCCCTCCATAGATAAATCGATCAGTCACCTGACTGTTATAATGCCACCGAGAACAACACTTGGGAAGATATTCTCTAGTACCTGGGTAGTCGGGTAGTACGGCTAAGGGAACGATCTATCCTCCTTAGTTGGTGCGCTGAGATATATGGTCGAGTACTACTGTTGGACCTCGCACATATATCAGAGAGCTATAGAACAGGGAAAACCCTTGTCTGTAGAACCCTTGAATACCTAACCCTTGGGAAAGAAATGAAAGCATAACAGACAAGATCTATTGTGGTGCAACTGTGTCTCCTGCATTCAAGTTGCGAAATTACTACACATTTCTTCCTGTTAAGCATTTGGACATTTCATCACTGCAGTATTCTTCAGATTGGAGTATAACTCCGTAGGAGTAAAAAAAAAGTTTTGATCCTGTTGGCACCATTATTTGATACCTATTCCGTTGGATTTCTCTCTTCGCCCTTATCGTAGTCATACCTATCATATTTTAGCAAAAATGTTTTTTGTGTGGACCCAACCCCCTTCCAACACCCTTATTTGGGATTTACCCCATTGGATTCAACTCATCCCCCTGATCGTTGTGATACACTTCACCCATAACCCATTTTATGTGTGGTCCCACCCACCCCTTTTCGTGTTCCCTCGTCATCATGGCCAATACCTGTAGCCAAGACTTGGAAGCCCGCTTCAATACCTTGCACTCTAATTTCAGAGAAACCCAACAAGAAGTGCGTCAACTTAGTGCCAATATTGTCTCCATTAATCAAAAAATGCATTCCTCCATCGTTGCTTCAGTCGCTGCCTCAATCTCATAATTCCAACAAGAGCTCAAACAATAAATTACTACCCAGCTTGAATCTGTCGCTATGACGATCTGTGCCAAGCTGCATATCCCTGCATATCTTCCCTTATCTGACCCACCTTTTCATACCGAAGGTGAAACTTCCTCTCATTCGATAATTTTCAGCCCCATCATTTTCAGCATGACCTACGCCTTCCACACGTGGATGTGACCAAATTTGATGGATTAGATCTCACTGGATGGGTAACTCAAATGGAACATTATTTCTCTTTGTATGGAATTACAGATGAGTTGTCCAAAATCCAGTATGGTGTTCTCCATCTAGATCAAGAACGTTGGAAATGGTGGAAATGGAGAAAAAATTCCCTCTAAGGGTATGTGGCTTGGACACACTTTATGGAAAATATTTATGAACGCTTTGAAACTGACACCAACCATTTAGGTCGTTTGACAAAGTTGAAACAATCTGGCACAGTGGAAGACTTTATAGCTTCTTTTGAGCGACTGGATTTTCATACAGAGGGCATGTTTGATGATTTTTTCTGAGAAGTTTTTTTAGTGGCCTCAAGGATGAGATTCGTGCTCATGTCCTCATGGCTCGACCTCAGATTTGGGTGGATTCTACTAAAAGAGATAAAGAAGCACAACATGTTGTCTCTTCTCAAAATCACAAATCCTCCTTTATTCCTCACACTAAACCATTAACTCCCACTCCTCCTTCTACTCCACTAAAGATCCAAAAATTGACCAGGGCCGAAGTGGCTGAATGCCAACTCAAAGGCCTTTGTTATAATTGTGATGACAAATATTTTTCGGGACACAAGCGTAAGGAACAAAATCATTTTATGGCCATCTCGGAGGATGTTTCAGAAAAGGATGTTGAGGCTCCCTTTGTGTCTGTGTCACCTGAACCCACTGACATAACCCCTCTCTCAGACCCTCTCGAAGTAGAACCGATCATTTCCCTAAATGTTCTCACTGGTTTCTCTTCTCCCCAAACCCTCAATCTAATTGGTTACATCAAGCATAGGAAGTTCATCATTCTTGTTGATATTGGAAGCACCCATAATTTTATTCATCGCTGCATTGCCCATGAAACTAATTGTTATATCCATGCAGTCAATAATTTCCAAATCATGATTGCCAATGGTGGTTCCATCAAATGTGGAGGGTGTTGTGAAAATGTGCATCTCCAAATTAGTGACTACCATATGAAATCTCATATGTTTTCTATCGACATGGGTGGTTGTGACATTGTGTTGGGTGCAGAACGGCTAAGGACTTTGGGTCCCATTCTCATGGATTTTAAGGAATTAACCATGCAATTCGACCAGGAGGGACAAACATATAAGTTCCAAGGCATCACTGTCAGTTCCCCAGAGATCATTAGTTCCCATCACATGGAAAAGATTCTCAAAAAAGGTTATTCTGGCATTATTGCCCAACTCCATGCCATACAAGCCACTGAGACACCCTCTGTGCTGCAGGACCTCCAATCCATCCCCTCTAAACATCAAGTATTTTTTTACACTCCCCAAGGACTCCCTCCTTCCCATGGTGTTCATGATCATTCCATTCCCCTTGTCCTAGGAAGCCTTCCTCCCAATATCCGTCCCTATCATCCCCCCTTTTCCCAAAAAAATGAAATTGAGAAAATGGTTCAAGAACTGCTCAACACAGGTGTTATCCGCCCTAGTACGAGCCCCTACTCTTCTCCTGTGATCATGGTCCTTAATAAATAAGGTTCTTGGCACATGTGTCCTGACTTCCGCGCCCTCAACAAACTCACCATTAAAGACAAATTTCCCATTCCTTTCATTGATGACTTCTTGGATGAATTGAGTGGCACCCAGTTCTTTACTAAACTTGATCTTCATTCGGGCTACCACCAGATCCGTATGAAAGAGGCAGACATTCGTAAGACTACCTTTAGATATCATGAGGGCCACTATGAGTTTTTTTCATGCCCTTTGGCTTGAGTAATGCTCCCTCCACTTTCCAAATCCTCATGAATCATGTCTTTTTTTCTTTTCTTCGTCATTTTGTGTTAGTTTTCTTTGATGATATCCTCATCTATAGAAAAACTTGGACAAACCGTCTTGCTCATGTGGATCGAGTTCTCCATCTACTCTCTTAGCACCAACTTTTCCTCAAACAATCTAAAATTACTTTTGGTGCCTCAGAAGTCGAGTACTTGGGTCATCCTATGGGAAAGGCCGACGTCAGGGTGGATTCTAAAAAGATTGAAGCTATGCAAGATTGGCCTCACCCAAAGACTCTCAAAATCTTGCGAGGATTTTTGGGTTTAGCAGGTTATTATCGCAAGTTTGTTAAGAATTATGGAAAGATTGTAGTACCTCTCACTACACTCCTTAAAAATAATTCTTTCATTTGGACTCCAACAACTGCTCAAGATTTTCAAACATTGAATATGGCCATGTGCACCACTCCATTCTTGGCCCTTCCTGATTTCACAAAGACCTTTGTCCTGGAATGTGATGCTTCCAGGAAAGGAATTGGCGATGTCCTTATGCAAGAGGGTCGGCCTTTGGCCTTTACCAACAAACAATTGTCTGAGAGAAATTTGGGAAAATCAATCTATGAAAAGGAAATGTTAGCTATTCTGCATGCCATGGATCTTTGCTGCCCTTATCTATTGGGGAAACACTTCCAAATTAAGATAGATCATTAAAGCCTTAAGTATTTTCTGGAACAACGCCTTTCCTCCCTTGAGCAGCAAAAATGGGTGACTAAGCTATTTGGATATGATTATGAGATAATTTACAAGAAAGGAAAAGACAATGTGGTTGTTGATGCACTTTCCCGAAAATATGAAGATGAAGGGTCCCTTTTTTCTCTCTCCTTCATTGTACCGGATTGGCTCCAAACTATTTGCTAGGAATGGCTACATGATCGCAAAAGTTAGCATCTAATACAAAAATTGCAGTCCAATTCTTCAGTTTCCCCAAGGTACTCTTGGATCAATGAGGAGCTTTGATACAAAGGCCGTTTGTATTTAAGTAAACAGTCAAAACTTAAATCCACGGTACTTTCTAAGCTTCATGCTACAACCACAACTAGGCACTCCAAGTTTACCAAAACCTATGACTGGGTCAAACGTTCTTTTTTCTGGGATGGTATGAAACATGACGTTCTTAATTTTGTGGTTGAATGTGATGTGTGTCAATGCAACACGGGTGAAACCGTCAAATCTCTGGGCACACTACAACCGCTTCCAATTCCACCTTCTATTTGGTGGGATATCTCTATGGATTTTATTGTAGTCTTACCTAAATCGGGCACTAAATCAATCATTATGGTGGTAGTTGATCGTATTTCCAAGTATGCTCATTTTTGTGCTCTTCAACACCCATTTACAACATCCATTGTGGCTCAACATTTCATGGATCATGTCTTCAAGCTTCATGACATGCCGCATTCTATTGTTTCTGATTGCGACCCAACTTTCACCAGCAATTTTTGGCAAGAACTATTCAAGCTACAAGGCACCCAATTGCATCTCATCACAACTTATCATCCCCAGACTGATGGTCAAACAGAATTTGTCAACAAATGTTTGGAAACATATTTGAGGTTTTTTGCATCAGGAAGGCAACATCAATGGGCTCAATGGTTACCACTAGATGAATGGTGGTACAACACTTCATACCATACAACTACCCACATGACTCCTTTTGAAGCCGTATATGGAAAAAATCCACCTTCAGTTCTCTCATATTTTCCAAGTGTCTCGAAGGTCCAGGTGGTTGACCAAACACTTATAGTTTGAGAGGATATTCTCTGTATCCTTAAAGAGAATTTGTTCATGGCCCAGAATCAAATGAATCAACAAGAAGATCAAGGTCACTCTAAACGTCAATTTTCATAAGGGGATCAAGTGTTTCTTCGACTGCAACCTTACAAGAAAAATTCCCTCAAGGCTGACCATTGTCAGAAACTGGCGCCCAAATTTTATGGTCCTTATACGATTCTCAAGTGTGTGGGATAGGTGGCATATCGGTTAGATTTTCCCAATCATTCTAAGCTCCATCATGTTTTTCATGTTTCCTTCTTAAATAAGGTTATTGGAAATAAGTGCCAAACCCAAACCACCCTTCCCGAGTTGGACAAAGAAGGCTCCATTTGGCTACAACCACAAGAAGTTTTGGACCAGCGTGAGCATCATCTATGTCAGCGAACCATCAAGGAAGTGTTAGTCCAGTGGAAAGATACAACTCCAGTAGATGCCACTTGGGAACTAGGTACCATTATGCAACAATTTTCCCATCTCAAGCCTTGAGGAAAAAGTTGTTTTTATGGGGGAGGGAATGTTAGGTACCTAACCCCTCACGTAGGTGGAATAATATATTTCTATATAATAAAGGTCAACATTAATAAGGCCTAGAAATAAGGAAGAATAAGTCCAATGCAAGAATACCTAATAGAATCTTTCGCTTCTAGAAGTATCTTACTCTAGATGGTTCTTTTGATAGACATATTTATTATAAATAGGAGTCGAGGGTATGAGAACTTTTGTCTTGGATATTATTGTAATAGAGCTTTGCTCTGCTGGAGGTTTCCCCCTCGAAGAGGCAAGTGAACATTGATCTTAGTAATCGAAGTGCTCTTTCTGTTGTTATTCTGGTATTATTGTGGTATTGTTCTGATTATATTGTTGTTCATCTGCAATTTATAACTATTTATTTCTGTTCTGCATACTTTTTATATCTAGAATATTACACGTACTGCCTAGTTTTTGAAGAAAAAATAAATTCCTCTATGGTGCATCACATAAATAAAACGCATTGGTAATGTCTACTAAAACACAACGAGAAAAATAAATAATAATTTACTATCTCGGTTTGTTGTATGGGATGTCCTATCACTAGTGCGTTATAATAAAAACCCATTGATGTCGATGCATATTGGTGCGTTGTTTTAAACTAAGCACATAGGGGCGGTTAAGTAAGTTGTACCGGGAAAAATAGTTTAAAAATTATCATTTTGGTGCGCATTGTAAAACACGCACGTGAACAATGCATCATGAAAAGTAAACACACTGGTTATAAGCATCCTATGCACAAACTAACATAGAGAGTTGGTGTGTTTAATATAACCCAACACATCACGTGGTTTAACACCAACCCTTATCCTGTGCGCTATATAAAACAATGCACCACTATAGATGTCGGTGCTTGACTAACAATGATGTGCCAGTGCATTATATTTAACATGTGTCTTTTCGATGCATAATGTATGATAAGGAGCACCAGACGTGGTGCATATGTATTTGTTAATAACACTTCTTACGTTTTCACTTTTTTTTTTGCAAACAAAAACTATTTTCAGTTTTTGATAAATACAACTTAGTTATATATGTTTGTGTTTTATGTTTTAAATTCATTTTATCTCTCTCTCTATATATATATGTGTGTGTGTGTGTGTGTGTGTGTGTGTCTAACAAGTATTTTATATGAATCATATATGTTGAAAACGTCGAGCGCAACAATAGTAGCAAAAACTGTAGCAGCCAAAAGTTAATTCACAATCTACATATGAAAACCTCCACAATTAAATTTTTTGGAGGTTTTGATTTGCAGAGGAAAAAACATAGGTTTCTATTTAGTGCCTCTGATAATTTAGCACATGGAATCGATCCTCTGCCACTTCCTTAGTTCTCTACCTTACATATCCTCCTTTGTGGGCCACTTGACTTTCTCCAAGATACCACCCTCGTCATTCTTGTAGCCATAATATGAATTGGTGTCAATTTTCTTGTAGATCGCATACCTACACCTCCTTTTTTTCGCCTCGAGTGGGCTTATCAAATATATTTTTTAGGATAGGGAGAAATTTCGTAGCCCCGAAGTATCCATAGCAAGGGCCCTTTCTTATGGCATTGAGCACATCAACTTCATTCCCTTCCAAGTTCATCATCTTGGCCCCTACTTTGGCATAATTAAGACTTTAAATCTCTATGATTGAAGCTTCCCAGTGCCCCTTTTCCCTATTCAGCAATAAAGGACCTTGGTGGATTTCTTAATTATAACACTATATCAGCCTCAATATTGACTTAATCTCCATATTTTTTATTTAATAGAAGTTAAGAAGCCCATTTGGAAAAATAACCAATGATCCATAAGCTTTGTCAGCATGTCTTATCTCTAAATATCAAGAATTTCCTGTAACGAACCTCCTCGTTACGCCGAAAATCCTCTTATAACAAGTGCATTTTTTTTTTGTGTGTGTGCGTGTGTACAAGGGTAACAAGACATTATACTCTGCTCCACCACATCAAGATAAATCATGACGCATGCAACTGCGTTATCAACATAAAGATCTAAGATGCACATCAACATCTGCCAGTAAAGAACAACAATCAACCGACAAAATAAAAAGACTGACTACCCACTCGTCCTACCATGCAATGGTTAGGACCTCCAAGACACATAAGAAACTCTCAAGCCCAGGTTCCCATCGATTTTAAGCATTTAAGGTCTCAGGGCTGGCGACTGTTCTGAGGAACATGGAGGTGTCTACATCCCGCCCGACTCAACAGACCAAGCCTACTAAGCTAAGGACAAACATCCTAGAAACTCAACAATAAATTACATAGGTCGCTAGAACCCTTACCGTAAGAAACCAAGCTCATCAAAGTTTACATAGCCAAGTGTAACAATAATTAAAAGAACATCCACGTCCTCTATGGAAAACGCAATTCAGAAAGGGCTCCGACAACAACCAACCACTATTTAAGACTCGACATTACCTACGCCCCAAATTGGCATTAAATACAGATCAATCAATCCGTTTCCTTTTCATTAATCGACAAGTTACCAAATCCAACCTTAAAAATAATGTAAATTCAATTAATCGCAAATCCCCATTTACTGAATAATATAGCTTATTGAACTTATTTCAAGACATTACATTGTATCTGTTATCAATGGTAATGAAATTTCAACATCGTTACCATACAATAATAACCACATTACATTTTATATTACAATAACTCAATAAAATGACGACCACCTTGCACCTTATATATTATTTGTAACAATTACATTGACATTGTTGATACTGAGAGGGGGGTGAATCAGTATCAAGTACAATTTAAAACATTTTTCAACTTATACTTAAACCATTTAATTATATCCAATGATAAATGAACAATAGTATAAGAGTTACACCAATACACCACAATACACC
>SNQJ01S0203021.1:16717-27602 GCA_010110895.2 Picea sitchensis | reverse complement strand
TTTGTTTAAAAATATATATATGCCACCACATTTAAATAACAAACCAACATTATTTATAACATATGGTTTCAACAAAATGCCATAACATATGGCATGGTCAACGGGGTTTGACCTCACGACCTGCCATATAATATTCAAACATTTTAACCAATGTGCCCAAGACGCCTATTTCTATGGGATCTGAATGATACTATATTAAAGTTTGCGAACAATTTTGGATGAAGGTCAGGTTCCATGGCCTTATTTAAGTTAGCGCCCAGACCGAGGCAAGAGACAGAGCACGACATAGTGTGAATATGGATATGTGTGTTAGAGCTAGAATAATTTTCCTCGAAGTTTGTGCCATAGGGTATCTAGACTTTGATTTTTCATTGTAATGTGTGCCATATGGTTCCTTGAAGAAATTATAGAGTGTTTATACTCATTTTTCTCAGAATTTCGAGAGGAATTCAATGGTGCACTTTGTTTCTAAGTTTGAGCAATAGGTAAAAATGTCATTGTAAGTGTTGAATTTTTTTATGGTTAAGTTGATGCATGTAGTTTAATTATGTTTAGCATTACTTGAACCATAAACATTGAAGAAATACATTAGCTACAGTAAACCAAGATCACAAGAAGAATAACCATGCACAAGAACACAAGAAGTATCCTGGGAAAACCTTTATCAACCAAGGGAAAAACCTAACAATCCCATTACTACATTGCCAAGAGAAGATCCTCCATCCACCACCAAATCTAGCACACAAGAGGGTGTTTCTATAACCAAGAAGGACTAGTGCCTATAAAAGTGTTCACTACAGTCCTCATAATTTCAGACCTCCAACTTCAGACCATGCGTTGAGTTAGTGTGAGAGATATGATCCATAATGGGGATCTATCTCTTATTTATACAAAACCTATCACATCAAATGATGTGTCTATTGGCACAATAGGGCCAACCTGTACAACTTAATAATATAATTAATAATTACACAATATTAATTATCTCTTACATGGTGGGGCCGACGTGTACCCTTTACAACACAATTAGGGTTTTACCAAAGTATCACTCTCTGAAAATATAACAAGGGATCTCACAAATCCTCTAGTGCTCAACCACTAGGGACATGTCCACCTGTGCTCACCCACAAGGACATCACTCTCAACAGATCACTCAACTGAGTCCACAGGAGTACCATCTAGAGAGCCATCTCAAGTTGACTCAACTAATTCCATAGGAGTACAAGGTAGGAGACCATCTCAAGCTGACTCAACTCAGTCCAGAGGAGTATAAGGCAGAAGACCATCTCAAGTCATCTCAACTCAGTCCAAAGGAGTAGACAAGATACCACATGTCATAACAATTCAGTCCAGAGTCTAACGCACACCCATCGCATGGGAAAACCCAACACATAGGCACACATCATATCAACTCAGTCCAACGGAGAATGACACACCCATCACATGGGCCCTCTCACAGATCGACTCAACTCAATCCAGAGGAGAACGACCTAGACAATGTCACACGACACTGCAATCATCAACACTCCTCTCAACTAGGGAGGCATTCTCCACTAGGCCAAGTCTCTCACAGAAGTACTCAAACTTCGTCTTGGAAAGTGGTTTGGTGAAGACACTTGCAACCTGCTCGTGTGTAGAAAGGTACTGCACATGTACTACTTTCCTCTGCACCATATCTCAATGTGTTTTGATTTATTGTTAAACATAGGATTCTTAGAGAGATTTACACAACTCTAGTTATCACAGTGGATAACAGTGGAATCCATATCATGTCCAAATAATTTTGCAAGGAGCTTGCGAAGCCTCACTACTTCATGGACTTCCAGACATAATGCAATGTACTCTGCTTCTGCGGTACTCAAAGCCACATAATTTTTCTTCCTTTTTCACCAGGAAACCATGGCAAATCACAAAGTAAAACAATAACCAAATGTGGTCTTTTGGTCCACTGTGCTCCCTACCCAGTCTTCATCAGAATATCCATGCAATCTCCTGTCTACACCGGAGGCATATCTCGTTCCATAACCAACTGTTCCTTGTAGATATCTTAACACATGCTTCGTTGCTATCCAATGTTTCTATCTCGACCGACTCATGAATTGGATGAGTACATTCACTGCATAGCATATATTAGGTCTGGTGTTGACTAGATACATCAATGATCCAATCAATTGTCTGTAAATATGTGGATCAATCTCGCCTGAATCGGAAGAAACTTCGTTCATCTTCTTCAAGTTCATCACCATCGATGTAGTCATGGATTTGTAGTCCATCATCCGGAATATCTCCACTATATATTTTCCTTGACCTCAATAAAATATCATCAGTCCTCTGCCATAATTCTAGTCCAAGAAGTAGTGCATCATACCAAGTTCCTTCATCTCAAATTCAGAATCCAATGCATGCTTGCATCCATCAATAAGGATTTCTGAATCGATGAGGAATAAGTCATCACATATAGGACTGAGATCAGGAACTCATCACCAACAGTGTTGTAGTAGAGGTTTGGATCAACAACACTCTTGTTGAAGCCCAAATTCATCATGTCTCAATCAATCTTCTCATACCATTCATGAGGTGCATGTTTTAGTCCATATAGGGATTTCTTCAACCTTCATACATGAGACTCCTTCTCATGTGTCAAAAATCCATTTGGTTGCTCAATGTAAACTTCTTCCTCAATCTAATCATTGAGAAAGGCTTGTCTTTACATCCATAAGATGTAGTCTCCAACCCATGGATGTTGCAAGATCAATAATCGTACAGATGGAAGTGTATTTGGACAACAGGAGAAAATGCCTCCTCATAATCTATTCCCTCTACCTGAGAGAATATTCTAGCTACAAATATCACTTTGTACTTCTCCACACTTCGATATCTTATAGATCCACTTGGAAGTCACTATAGGCTTCCCTTTCGGTCTTGAAAAAATATCCCACACATCTTTCTTCATGATGGATTGATACTCTTTGGTCATGGCATATTGCCAAAAATGTTGTCTTGTTTCTTCTCCATGAAAAGAAGGTTCTGTATCAATGATGTGGCTCATGGTTGAAACATAGCTCAAAAATATTTGTGGTCTCTTTCTCTCTCGAAATGTATCACAAGGAGATGCATGTCCCTCTGCCTCCAGTAGAGTCTTTTGAGCCCATGTAGGCCTCTCCTGGCCTATTTCCATGTCTTTGGGAATCATCAGCTGGAGCTATATAATCAACTGGATCAACAATTGTCTCCCTCTGAACTGTTGAAGGGGGAGAATGTAATGTTTCTTCCTTCTTCTCAAATAGTTTGACTCCATCTGAGTCAAGTGAATCCCTCTGAAGTCTGAAGGATAGACATATTCCTTTTCCGGTGTTGCTAACCTGGAGACACCCCATGTCTTCTCGGGTCCTCTACTGTCTCTACAGTACTTTGTTGGCCTCTTGTACTAGGATAATAACCAACCAAAGAAAATTGGACTCCCATACTAGATATCATGGCCCTTTAATAATGAAATAAGAAATATGGCCTCACATAGGAATAACAACCAAAATGGCCCCATGTACTAGGATAATAACCAAGATGGCCTCTCGAAGGGATAAAAAAAAAATGGCCTCCTGTACTATAATAATAACCAAGATGGCATCCCGAAGGGATAACAAACAACCAAAAATTGGACTCCCATACTGGGGATCATGGTCCAAGTCATGAGGGCTCCCACACCAGGGATAATACCCTTTATTATCAAAAGAAAGCTACTACAGAGTAATGATGAAATCAATTAAGGAAAGTAATGCAAGACTTACCTTAGTCTACAATCATGCTCAATCTTGCTTTTGGTCTTCCTGTTAAAGTTGAGATAGAGAAGAACTCCTCGTCGTTCTTGCTTGCATTCCTTGAATTCTTTTGAGGTGGATAATGTTGCTTTCCTTACACATCACTAGCTACAAGTCTAGTCTCATAATGAAAAGGGATTGAAGCCTTTCACATCACTATTTGTAAGTCTAGTCTCATAGTGACAAGGGTCACAAGTCTAGTCTTCTCGATATCCACTAGAGATTAAATAAGGTGCACTTATAGCACACACTCAAAAGTCACCCCAAGGATCAATCTAGAAACAAATTTCCATAAATTTCTTCAATCTTGAATTTAGATATACTTCCTGTAGAAATTCTAAACTTTTATCATAGCTCCAAATCTTCCCTAGTTTAACTTTAGAATAGGTCTGAACTACACTTGAATACCCTCAAACTTGTGCTGGAAACTGACTCAAATTTGCCTTAAATTTGGTCTCAAAATTTCCTTAGAATGGGCCTCAGAACATGCCTAATTTGTCTCAAAAATAAGCCTCATAACAGACTTATCTTGTCTCAGAAATAAGCCTTAGATGCCTCATATTTTCATTGTATCAGAACAACCTTAGAACAAGCTTAACTTGTCTCATAAATTGTCAAAAAATCGGCCTCAGAATAGGCCTAAAATCTGCCTTTAACTGCCTCAGACTTGAGCCTTATCTTTGCCACAGAGTAGGCCTTAAAATAGGTCTGAATCTCATCAAATATAACCCATAAATTTTCTTCAGATCATCTTCAAAACATACCTTAGATCTACCCAGATCTCCTTCAAGAAACTAGACTACAACTTGTTTTGGGTTTGCAGTTTGGCTTCTTCTATGGCAACCCTTTTCTATGTTGCCAACACCTTTCTCTTGTTACAGCTGATTCAACCAGGCATGTGACTATGGCTAGGATTTTTCCCCAAGACTGCGACCACTCTATCTTGGACAACCGAACCTCCTCATAGAGCTTGTATCTATTGTTAGGGTTTTATTCTAGCTACGATAGTATTAGAGGCCTGCGACAAGACTTAAAACCTCACCATAGACTTAAGACCTCACCATAGGGGTCTGGCCCTTTAGTTACACCTAAAGAAGGGGTTTAGCAACTCATCTTCCCATGACCTTCCTTCATTTGAATTGTGAAGTGGTCTTCTTCAGGAACTGCTCTAATACCATGTTAGGTTTTTGATGGTTAAGATGATGCATGTAGTTTAATTCTATTTAGCATTACTTGAACCATAAACATTGCAACAATACATTAGCTATAGTAAACCAAGATCAAAATAAGAATAACAATGCACAAGAACACAAGAAGCATCATGGGAAAACCCTTCTCAACCAAGGGAAAAAACCAACATTCTCATTACTACATTGCCAAGAGAATATCCTCCATCCACCACCAAACCTAGCACACAAGAGGGTGTTGCTATAACCAAGAAGGACTAGTTCATAGAAAAGTGCGCACTACAGTCCTCATAATTTCATTCATCCAACTTCAAACCATGTGTTGAGTTAGTGTGAGAGATATGATCCACAATGGGGATCTATCTCTTATTTATACAAAACTTATCACATCAAATGATGTGTCTATTGGCACAATAGGGATGACTTGTACAACTTAATAATATAATTAATAATTACACAATATTAATTATCTCTTACATGGTGGGGCCGACTTGTACCCTTTACAACACAATTAGGGTTTTACCAAAGTCCCACTCTCTAAAAATATAGAAAGGTATCTCATGCATCCTCTAGTGCTCAGCCACTAGGGACATGTCCACGTGTGCTCACCCACATGGACGTCACTCTCAACAGATCACTCAATTGAGTCCACAAGAGTACCGTCTGGAGAGCCATCTCAAGCCGAATCAACTAATTCCATAGGAGTACAAGGAAGGAGACCATATCAAGCTGACTCAACTCGTTCCATAGGAGTACAAGGCAGGAGACCATCTCAAGTCATCTCAACTCGGTCTAAAGGAGTAGAAAAGAGACCACATTTCATAACAACTCAGTCCAAAGTTTGACGCACACCCATCACATGGGAACACCCAACACATGGGCACACATCGTCTCAACTAATTCTAGAGGAGAACGACACACCCATCACATGGGCCCTCTCACAGATCGACTCAACTTATTCCATAGGAGAACGACCTCGAGAATGTCACACGCCGCTGCAATCATCAACAATAAGAACACAAGCATTTTAGAATTAATAAAGTGGTCTCTCAATTGGAAGCAGACTCAGAGACATATCCCAAAATGGGTGAACTCCATTAACAAAATTGTGTTATGTGTTTTATTATTGTTGTTTCTATTTCACTCAGATATCTTGCAAGTTATTTATCATTTAAGTGATTTTGGATAAGTAAGTGAATTCATATTATTTGCAAACTGTAGTCAAAGCGATCATTTATTATTTCGAATCAAGTTAGATATTTATATGCATCAAGAAATAATTTATATCTAAGGATTTTTGAATCAAGTTGGTATCAGAGCAGGGTTTTGACAAGTGTTTTCAAGTGAATTCTTACAAGATCTAAATTAAAGCAAGGTGAAGGCATGCTTGCAAATTATAAAACATAAACCCAAAGGAGATTTCGTAAACGTGAAATGGCTTCTGAAGGAAAGGAAGGAGAAGATCCTCCCATGAGGCCTAAGGAATTTATGGCTACACTATGCACGATGAGGGAGATAATAGATTATTTGTATCGAAGAGTTCAAAAGACTGGTGATGGAGAATCTTCAGTAAAACGAGAAGGAGGAGGTGAAGGTGGTGGACCTTCAGTGTTGGTTGTGGAGCCTGATTATCTTCCTGATTTAGAGGTTTGTTTCAGTAGTGTTTGGACCCCATTCCCTAATGGGGGGTGTGTGGGGGATTCCCCCCCCACAACTATCGCCAAGGGGGTCTAGTGGGGGGCAACGAAAATTTTTTGTATCCCCCCCCCGGCGGGGAATTCAAGGGTAGCACCCCTGAAGCGAAATTTTGGGAAAAGTTGCCTTTTAAAACAGTGTAATTTTGTAGTCAATTTGGACCATTCATTATGAGGTCGCAAATCTGACAATAGAAGTTATGTTAGGATTTTTTTCCCTAGAAGGAAACCCTATTTTATGAGGGAATTGTATTGTGGTTGTGTATTATTTTGAATATTGTATTCTGAGAGAGGAGACTGTGAGAGAAAGAAGAGGAAGTTACAAAGAGTGTATTGTAGGTTGTATCGCTTCATTTTGCTGGATAAAAAAGAGGAAGGACCTGAAAATTTCTCTGGTGGATGTATCCCACATTGGGTGAACCACGTATATCTGTGTCTCTATTGTATTGTGTATCTTCTGTGTTTTAAAACTGCATTTTTCTTATTTTATTGCTCTGCGGTCCTGTTTTTTCTAACATTCAGAACCCTCTTTGTTATCATCATCATCTTCATCATCATCTACCAATGGTGCAAGTGAACACTCTTCTCATAAGAAGAATACCTCTAAGAAGTATTCACATGCTCGTGATTTGCCTTTATTAAAATTAGATGTAAAGTTTTACTTGTCAATTTATGATGGAGAATTGAATGCAGAGAAGTTGGACAATTAGATCAAGCAGATTGAGGTATATTGCAGAGTACAAATGATCATGGATGACACTACAAAGATAGAGCTAGCTACTCTTCGTTTAGGCAGCACAACCTTTATATGGTGGGAGAGTAAGATACAATTTTATCTCATTTAACAGGGTAAAGTAATTTCTTCTTGGGCTGAATTTACTATTGCAATAATTAAAAAAAATTATCCACTGGCTTATGTGCAAACTGCAATAATATATTGGCAATATCTAAGACAAGGAATGGGGGAAAATGTACAAGTATATACACATGAATTTAAGAACAAATCATTATATTTAGGAATTGCAATATATACTTGAGAAACTCTTCTGAAATATATTGGTGGTATACATTCATATCTTCGACATTCTATATTAATTTTTAACCCTACTAATATTGACGAAGTGTCAGTACAAGCTACTCATATTGAAGCTAGCAAGGGAAATCATATATTCGAAAATAAGAAGCCACACGATTTCGAGAAGAAGTCGAAAGGAAAGTGGAAGAGTAAGAAATTGGCTATAGTAAAGAAAGTTGAAGAGAAACCTACATGTTCTCACTACAAAATAAAGGGACATGAGGAAGCACAGTGTTGGAAGCTACATCCAGAGTTGCGGCCAAAGAAGTTCCAAGATAAGGGGAAACAAAAGATTGTTGCAACAACTCAACAAGATATGGGATCTGATTCAGGAGATGAATTTAAGATCACAACAATGGGAAGCAAAGGTATATCTACTACTAATTCTAATTCTTTAGTTCAATCTGCTAAATTGGAAAGTTTTCTTGATTAGAAGAAACAAAATGAGCTTTTCCATGTCAAGGTTATAGTGAAGCATACAAAGATATATACTTTGTTTGACATTGGATATCAAGTTAACTTAATATCTGAAGCATTTTTTAATAATTTGGGTTTAAAGACTATGCCTCTTGTGAAACCATATGCATTAGGTTGGGTGTGTGAGGATGCTAAGTTGCAAGTGACAAAACAGTGTAAAATCAAATTTGCAATTACTTCCAAGTTTGTTGATGAGGTTGAATTAGATATTGTGCCACTTGAAATTTGTGGCATTGTCTTGGGTAGTCCATATCTATTTGACAAGAAATCCATATTCTATCGTGAAGAGAAAAAATATCACCTTTTCAAGGATGGGATTGAATATATCATTAGAGCTCATTGTATTAAAACTAATATTTCTTTAGTGAGTACAAGACAAATGAAGAGACTCGTAAGTGCAAGTAAATATTTTGTTCTCATTATGGTGAAGCAAAAAGAGGAATATGTATTAGATGCTTTGTCAGGTTGTGATCCAGATCATAAACAGGAATTGGTAAATATTATTTGTAACTATGATGAGTTATTTTAGGAACCTACAGGGTTTCCTCTTGAGAGGGAGGTTGAACATGAAATTCATTTGCAGTAGGATGCTCCTCTTCCTAACATTGGTGTGAAATAGGTCTTTCAATTGAAAGGTAAGAAGTAGAAATCCTTTGAGACATTGAAAGAAAATATAAGCACCACACCAATATTGGCTCTACCAGATTCGCAACTGACATTTGAGATTCAAACTAATGCAAGTGGATATTCCATTTGACCAATCTTGATGCAATGAGGTAAACCTATTTGTTATCATTTCGAGACTTTTACTCAAGCAGTAATTAACTATCCAACATATGACAAGGAATTATATGTTTTGGTACAGAGTGTCAAAAGGTGGAAGCATTACTTAATGGGGAAGGATATAATCATTCATACAGATCAACAACCATTACAGTATTTGCAGTCCCAGACCAAGCTACAACAATCATGAAATTTCAGGTGGATGGGTTTCTTACAACAGTTTCCTTTGGTTATTAAATATAAGAAAGGTATTATTAACAAGGTTGCATATATGTTATCAAGACCAATGGTTAATGCATCTACAATATTAAAGATAATTCTTTAGCTCATGAAAGTTATGTTGAAAAATATGCTAGAGATGATGATTTTAAATATGTGTATGAATCTCTAACTCGTGGAAATCTACATGAAGAATTGGATTATCACGTGCATGATAATTTATTATATCATCTTGGAAAACTTTGTATTCCTAGAGAGGAAAGAGCAAGTGTAATAAGAGAAGCACATACATCTATTATTTATGGTCATTTCAGGGTAGGTAAGACAGTAGCACAATTGCAAAGATATTGTTGTTGGCCTCGAATGAATGAGACAGTTTCCAATAACATAAAAGGGTGTTTTATGTGTGCCAAAAGTAAACCTAGCAACAAAATTTTTGGATTATATATGCCACTTCCAATACCTTCTCAACCATGAGAAAGTGTGTCCATGGATTTCGTAGGGGTTTTTTCGATGTCCAAAACAGGTCATGATTATTTATATGTTGTTGTGGATAGGTTCAGTAATATGTGTATCTTAATTCCTTCCAAGAAGCAAGTCACAACTGAAAAGAAATCACAATTGTTCTTTGCTAATGTTTGGGTTCATTTTGGGTTGCCTACATCTATCATATCAGATCGAGACTTTCGCTTCTTAAGAAAGTTTTGGTCTAGTTTATGGAAGATGATGGACACTAAGTTAAAGAAAAACACAAATTTTCATCCAAAAACATATGGACAGACAGAGGTGGTGAACAGGACAATGGTACATTTGTTATGAGGTTACTGAAGTAAACTTCCTAAGTTGTGGGATGAACAATTGCACTATATACAACATGCCTATCATTGTGTCATGCGTTCTTCTAATCAGAGAACCCCTTTTGAAGCATGTTTTGGATACTTGCCTAAATCACCTATGAAGTTTTCTTTCGGAGAAGCAAGCAAAGAGGATGAGAAAAATGGTGTCGATAAAGCTAATAGGTTCATTCAAAGGATCCAAGAGATACATCAAGAAGTACAGGAACAATTGGAGAAAATCCAAGCCAAGTACAAGACGAAGCATGACAAACATCGAGTTGATCATCAGTTTCAATTTGGTGATTAAGTATGGTTACATATCAACAATGATAGAATGAAGGGTGAAGATAAAAATCTCAAACCAATCTGGTATGGTCCATTCAATATTTTGGAGAATATTGGTACTAATACCTTTCATTTAGATCTTCCATATTATATGAAAATATATTCAGTGGTGATTGTTGAGAATTTGAAACTTTATGAACCTCCTATGATTATGGATGAAGATGAAGGTGTTCAGGTTCTGACAGTTGATGATTTTGCTCCAGAATATTTAGACGAGCTATAAGAAGATGTTATCCTTGATAGAAGAATCAGGACTTCATAATCAGGTGATGTGGAATATCTTCGAGTTGGTCTTAAAGGGGTAAAACCAAGCAAAGCAAAGTGGATCAAGATCGGGAAGGTGAGGGATATTTACCCTCACTTAGTTGTTGAGTAATAAATACTTTTGGTGGTCAAAAAGGCTTCCAATGGGGAGGAATGATCCAGGTGGATTTGAGAATGCTCAAAATTTAAT